>MU931310.1:0-27177 GCA_036418165.1 Cooperia oncophora
GAATCGTAGTGGACTATTGAATGTGATGTGGCATATACAGTTTCATGCGGAGGCCAGCCGATGCGCAAGTCATCGCTTTGATCTTTCCCAACGAATATGACACCTCGGAGGGCAGAAGACTTGGATGGCACGGGCGAGAGCCGATCCTGGATTGGATCCCCAGACCGCGCGCGGGGTCAACGGGCCACCTGCCACTACACCCCCACCTCACTCGAAATTTGACTGAATATAGAGCAGAGCATCAAGTTTCGAAAGCAGGACATTACGGTGAAAATTACATTAGCAGCAAGATTTGAAAAACGTTAATTATCGTTTTGAATGACGTCACGCTCCCTAAATATTCCTCCTCTAACTTTGATTACTTCATTCTCATGATTTCTCATCGACGTCTCTCATTGGAAATTTTCACATTTTATCGTAATAGGTCCCTTTGAGGGACTCATTTGGCGTTAGCCAAAACGGAACAGGTTCTACGAATTCTACCATATTATTTCACTGGAGGATATGTGCTAGGTGGAAAAACCTAAATTTCCCGAGAAAACATCATAGCCCAAGAATTATTGCTTAGTTGACCTGACAATGGAATTAGCCTTTCTTCAGCCACAAGCTAGCTCCAAGTGCTAAATGTGATTATTGCCCTGGACCTAGTAGTCATTGAGAACCTGTTTTCGCCGTATTCATGCCAAGGAAAAGGAATGATTTTTAGAAGCCGCTTTTTTATAGAGACAGCTTCCAAAATAATTAGCACAATGAGGTGGTGCTGGGAAATATAACGGCTGATATGATTCCAGCTGCCTATTTAACGCTAGTTTCACCGAAAACTTCTCCAAGTACCGGCTTACCTTTGAGGGCTAAAGGGCATCAAAATTGGAGTTCAAATAATCAGCTGGTTTTTGCTCAGACTATCGACTTATTGTAAAGAAGGAAGAGGGCAAACAGATCAAATTGGCAAGCGTGGACAGGGTACAGCATCGTTGTGCGAAACCCATAGGGGGGTCGTACTTGGCCGCTGGGGAGGGGGGGGGTCGTAATCTCAAGGGTCACTCAGAGCCGGGCAATGCTTCGACATTTAGTTGATAGTGAGACTGGATTTGACTGCACTCTTTTCATGCGGAATCCCCAAAAATGGGTTCGTACTTGGCCGCGGGGGACGTGGGGAGTATCGCAAAAGTAGGCTCGCTAGGCATCAAACAGTACAAAAGTGTCATTGCTAAGTTTGATGGAACGGACGGAAAGCTGCAGAAGACCCGGATGTAAGGAGGACTACAAAACAATAAATATTGGTTAGCAGTATAGCAAGAATAGCGAAGAACAAACTGATAAATAAATATATCAGTTAATAGCATGAACTCGTAAGTACGTAGATGACTAAATAATACGTCTCAAACAGATTCGTGCGTATTGTCCTTTCCAAACCCTAAACAAACATCTGCTTGCATGGATAAAAGCACCTGAAATCAGAATTTACACCTTTCCACCACCTCTGCGTAGGAGCGTAATGCACGGCGCACACTCGGACCAAATCGATCAGTGATAGCCGAGCTCCTCTTTCACTCATTTGAAGGGAAATATGTGTTTTGGAGGCACTTGAAGGTGTATCCTCACAATGGCACAGAAGGAGTCGATTTTTCGGGTGGGTCAGAGGGTAGCGCGTCTGTGACCCATCTAAAATATCTCCTGAACTAGCGGGTCTTCAGAAAACTGTAAAGCTTATTGGAAAGAGAAAAGATAGGGCGGTTTCGAAACAATTTTGAAGGCAGCGCCCGCGTTCATTCGTTGTTTCACGCCTTCTTTGGATATCGTAGCTCACCCTATGAGGATGTGGACGTACTAGTTTCGCAACTCAAAAATGCGAGAGAATAGCGGCGCCCGCTCGTGAAGAGTCGGCCACCCCGCCCACCTGGCGACCACTACGCCCAACTTCATTTCTAATGGTTGCCTGATGGTGCGGTTGTTCCGCTACTAACTCTCTCCACTCGAATGGTGAGAGTGAGGTGATAAGGGAAAACAGCTGATATCAACAAGTTAGAACCGCGCCTTCTTTTGGACCTTGAGCACGTACAACCTCAGCTCGCCTGGGGTTCTGTATAGGACATATCCAATGATTTTTTTCTGCATTTTCTTCACTAATGAACTACTTTCCACCTTGTTGTCACTGTCTGAGTCCCATGACTCACCAAAATGAACGCGGGCGCTGCCTTTAATCCCGATGAAACTGCGTTCGAAATAAGTAATCCTCGTGTGAAGCATAAAAACCCGCTTGCCATTTACCCCTAGCCGATCCGAAACCCATCCGAAATATTTCACGAACGGGGAAACATTCAGATTGCAACTGGGTAGAAAACGCAACAGTAGGAACATTCCCGTTGCATGCTGCTAACCATTCATCAAAAGCCGCGCCCCTCAAAGAGATATAACCCCCGAAAAGACCCCAGGACGTTGGCAGGTCCAACAACCGCGCTCCAATGACGTTTTTCCAATGAAAGCGGTCGCAACGTTGCGATCGATAATAGCCAAGTATAGAACGATATACTGCCGCCTGGTTATCCATTTTTTCATTTGGCTCCGCATTTTTTTGTATTTTTCATGTTTCGCTTTGTTGTGTCGTGCATGTTTTCATGATTTCCCCGTCACCATTCATTGAATGCACATCTGGGGCCTGACACGCTGACCTTGGGGCTATTTTTCACCAATTTAGCTTATCAATGATCACCATTAGTCGCTGTTTCGATTGTGTTCCTTGCTATTAGGGTGCCCGGAAAGTTTTGAGAAACTCCAACCAGCTCATTCAACTTTTATCGAAACAATAAGAGATAGGACTTCATAGTTCCAATGAATATTGTCCATCCTATGTCCCTTACCTTTTGGGCGGGATTACCTTGCGTGGGAGCTAGAACTAAGCGAGTACTGAGAATGAGGGGCGTACGCAACATCTAAGCTGAACTTCCATGTAAGAGACCGATTGATTCCCTAGTATAGATAATTTTGAAGCGCGTTTTATCCAGCATCGATACGGCTCCTCATTCCCGATTTGACCGATAAAACAGTCAGAACGATGAAGATGAATTCAAAGGCGTTGAGAGTCGTGCTCGCTCGTACATTTTTCATGGTAATGCCAACTCATACCAACAACATAGAATACTAGCATCCAGCATTACTGTTAATCTGCAAAGGCTTCCCTCTTTCGTAGCACTTGATACATTAGTTTCTGTTGGGGTATTTGCTTGTTACACTTCTTCAAACTAAAAGTGTAAAATTTTCTCAAATTTTTCCGGACAACCTAATACAAGTTGCATGTCATACATGGTTGTCGAACGACGAGTTTTATTTTGAATCCTAAGACAAAATTGTAGGTAATGCGAGGCTGTTGTTCAGCCTCATATTGCATGAGGCTGAAACAGCCTATTATTGCCTGGATTTTAGAGCAGAGTCCGCCTTTCGAAAATCCAGATTCCATTTCAGGAAGCCATTTGTGGTGAACATGCTTTCAGGGAGCCATTTGTGGTGAACATGCATCTGGTTGTCAGTTAGAGCAGGGGGGGGGGTCGTAACTGGACCCTTCGAGGGGGGCGGGTCGTACTCACACCGCCATTTCGCACATCCCCATGTTGTACCCTGAGCGTGGATATCTACAGCTGAAAGGCTCACACAAATAAGTAAACATTCTCAGCAAGACTCAAGAGGCCTGCGTAAGGCCAGGAAATTTTGCGTGCTAAAAACCACAGCGCTCAGTGGTCTAGTGGCGCCGCACTACGCCATTTGGCTCTTTCGCTACGGTGGCTTGAATTGTTTCGATGCCCTATCCCTGATGTTTGAGAAGTACTCCAAGTCGAGGGAGAGGGGTCTAGCTGAATCAGGGCGTTATATATGGACCCCATACACATCGAGCTTCCTCACGATCACTAATGTTACAAATTCTAAAAATAATTGGTACGATATGCAAAAGGTGTTATAACATCGTAAACATCTGCAGCCAGGGGGTATCTGATATAGTTTTCAGTTTTCCCGACGTGCCAATTAGCCGCTTAACCCGAACACCTTAGCCACATCGACGCCGTGGTCGATTATGTGGTTAGAAGGCCACATCTCGGCTAGCAGGCGTGATTCTTGACCATGGACGCCACACCTGATGTCTCACTTCAGGTTCGGAACGGGTTCTACTTGCAATGTTTTGATAAGCTGCGGCTAACAGGCTGTCCGACGCATAAATCATCCCTGCCCATATCCGCTAACCATAGCAAGCTCCGCCCACTAGCTATCACGTAACACGATGTTCAATGGAATTTGATTAGAGGATCAATTACAAGAGTCTCTCTACCCTGCGAGCATTCAATAACTTCTAAAAAGTCACTTTCACTTCTTCTTCTTCACCTTCTTAGAACGTTTTTTGAGTGGTGGTGCTCGTGAGCTCAGAAAGTGACCGTCTTACCTCATAGCTTTAGTTTACTTCTATTTCGCTATACTATCTTTTATTTCTGTCTCTTTATACTGTAAAGATCTTGTGTAAGCCTCAACCATTTAAGGCTTCGTAGCAGTGTCTCAGAAGCTCAAGTTATAAAGATCTAAAGCCTCAGGTGAAAATTAATGAGTCTGCATATTGCGTCAGTGTGGAATGCTGTCCTTTTCAGCTAATTCGCACCCTTAGACCGGCCAGTGTATGGGGGAGGTCTAGCTTAGCACCACATCACTTCTTCGCCTCCTCCACCCTTCATCCTCGACCACTTCTTCGCCAACCTCTTCCCTGCCAATTATGGGCGAGTCGAGTGAACCACAACCATCATCACGACCATCCAGTGTCACCGACCACCGCCAACGATGAGGCAACCCCTTCCCATGTACTTTCATCGCTATCCTGTCCTCCGCGCTCATTCACTAGCTGCCGTGCGACCGGCCATCGGCCTTTACGGTTTCTTCAATCCACTTGGATGAGCCCGAAAGTGCCCTCCGCTAGCATCGCGCATTGGTCGGTTCTCAACTCACTCTTCTTTCCATTTGCAATATTTTTCGCCTCCATGCGCGCGGGCGTCATAGGCGTCAAAGAGCACCTCCAACAAAGACTCGTTTCCTCTCTCCCTGAGATACTACGATGACTGTGCTATATTCAAGCCCTTTCTCTGTTCAAAACAACACACAACGTCTCCTGTTCTTTTTTCTGCCTTTTTTTTATTTTCGGAACTTTTTTTTATTCGGTCTTCTTGCTCGTTACGTCAAGATTCAGCATCGGGAACGGCAATGAGAAAGAGAGAGAGAGAGAGAGAGAGTGAGAGATAATAAAGCTCCCCGTTTTCGGCGATTGCGTAGCTAAATGCCTTGTTTCGCCTAATCACCTGGAAAATCGCCGAGTGCAAAGTGAAATCAAAGTGGATTTACGACAACGGATCAGTGCTTTCTTTACTTGAATTTTCACCCAATCACCGTCCTTACTTGATACGAGAACCGTTTGAGCGCTACTTAGCAGTTAGCGGGATCCAGACTTCAGTCATGATTCTCATGAGAAGAAACCTGAGGATACCTCAGCCCCACCCCCCGTTATTGTGTAAATACTCGGATGGTACTGTATGCCAACCCTCTCCATGCCTTTCCAAGCTATCAATGTAGAGATGGTCGTGCAGCTACCATTTTTCATTTCCCAGAGAGGCTTTTTCAAACTGGTTCAGTAGGCGATATTCTGGAAAAGTTGCTTGACGTGAGCGCCCGTTAGAAAAGATGATCAATGTGCAGCACTGAACTTGGCGAATACAGTCCGCCAAGTTCATGTTCAAGATCCGTTATGACAATCATGAACACTGCATTGTCCGCTTCAGGACTGACAGCCTTTCCGGTGAGGTCCAGATGGCTTAGATCAGGGTAGCCAACTACAACGTGTCTGCTGTCTATAGACAATCGAGCCACATTTTCAGTCTCCTTGACTGGACAGGTGCCAAGGAGACTTGAGCTCTGAGCTTTTGACTCTTCGTATTCCCAATGACGCAATCATGCGTCTTGCGTCAGGAGAGAACCAGTCGAGTTGGCTTCGTTGATGACGAGCGCGAATCGTTGTGTCTCCTCCCTCTCTCGTTCGCTTCATCACCGCCCCAACGAGCTTCACCACATAAAACAACGCATAAAATTAGGCACCACTTCCCTCGCAAAGCTCCCCCTTTCTACACGCCCGCCCAATCCCCTAACCCGTAGAGCTACTTCGCTCCTTCTACAGCTACTGCATAAAACCTGTCGCAAACACATTACGCGAAGAACGCATAGCATTATCAGACTGAAGGGAACGGGTCGCTGCACAGATCATTCAGGCCAAAGAGTTACGTCGTTTGGCGAGTCGAAGATGAATCACATTAGGAACGATATTCATTTTCTGCGTCAGCGGGTCATGGTGTTAGATGACTCAGGATAAAATCGTTCATAGCTTGATCAGAGCCCCTTGCACCTATCGGCCAAACTCTTTAGAAGTCGACTGACGTTCCAGCTCGATGGTGTTGCAAAAGGTTCAGAAAAGGCAAGTGAACACATGGCTGAGACTTTTCTGGTAATCAACGGAGACACAGATCACCTGCATCCACCTGCTTCAAGAAACCGATACAATGAAGACATTGTTTCATTAAGGAAAAGGATTTGAAATGGATCATCTCCTGTTCGGCTAAGCAAAACAAGATCGACTGCAATCTCAAACTTTTAATCTCGTCAATCTGTGGCTAGTCGTTGCAGCAGTGGAAGCCTGTGTCTCCACACCGCATTCATCGCGATGACCACAGGAATTCAGAAGCAACTGAAACGGATTGCTGCGACAGTGAAAGGAGATCAGTCACTGACCAGACGTACAAAAGGAGTGGCTGAGGTTGATGGCGGATGATCGGTGGCGACGTCGTATCCGGGAAGAATTCGAGGATGTAGGCCAATCTTCGGCCCGCAACTCCTAATCCCCTTGTGCTTGTTCACTCCTCGTCCTCCTCTTCGTCGCCCATCTAAGATTCGACCTCAACCGATTTGACGTTGATCGCTCGCCGCGAATCCTACCCCCATGCCCACCTTGACTCAAATGCCGCCACCATAATCCCTGTGACAGCAGTCACTTTCATTTCTGTCCGGAATCCAGGAATCCTCTTTCACCATTTTTTTCACGACCTATTCGAAGTTTCAAAGGAGACCACGCTTGTTAGAGCCATCTGGCGCATTTCCAGCTTGAGAAATCGCCGCTTCTTCTCACTAAACGACCACCGACGCATTCTTCATCAATCACTTTTCAAAGGTACTTTCTGGATTTTCTTCGTGGGAGGCGCCTCACGTGATCACTTGGAAACTCGTGACTAATGCAATATCTGGGCTCCCACTTGAAAGCTGACTCATCTAGATTTGGCTTACTCTTGAAAAACCGTTTCCTTTTCAATTATATGCCACTTTCTATTTTCATCTCGGCTGACTCAATCACCATCGTGCATGGCCCAGAAAGTCCTGTTATTCTGAAGGCTTTTGGTGCAGTAATCCAGTGCTTTGAACAGTAGTCTGCAGCCATCTGTGACTCTGAATCAGAAAAGTGGAACGGAGCAGGGGTTCCCAAAAAAATTCAGCCTGCAGCCTTTTCCGATGAACCTTTATGAATTATTTTGCTCTTTCACATCTTATGTAGATTTTTATAAGATATGAGTCAAGCTTAGAGTTTATCTGGAGGCTGTTTGCCCTACCCCCTAATCACTCCCTTAGCTCTGCGAGCAAGGGGAAAGGGGTAGCTCTGGAAAGATCTGGCTAAGATTTGGGATGAGATTAAGCTACGGTGATGATATTCACACCATCCAGCCGCAGTTGGCAAATTCCTAAATTCCTTGCGATAACATCTCGTAGCGGGCGTCTTGACGATGCGCCCAGTGGCGGCTAGCGGCCCGCGGCTACGAGTTGGATCATAGCAATGCTAACTTCACTTGATCGTCGTATTCGACCGCCTCATAGATCGCCATGTTTCCGCCCTTTCTGCATGAAAACTCTTGTACACGGGAATCACCACGGGAATCCCCCAAGACTGCCACTGGCTCATTAGTTCTTTTATTTTTTACTTGTAGTTACTCGTTTGCAGAGTTCTTCATTTCATTCATCAGCTTCCTACTCAAACATCTTGTTTTGATAGTAATATATCATCGTATTAACTCGCGGTTCACGTTTGTTGTTGTGTTTTGATCAGTAAATAACTCGTTCTAACTATATTATGTGACGATTGCAGTGTTACCGCTTGTGGGCATGCATGTGTACTTGATCAAGTCAAATTATCACTACTGCCAACCTACCGACCGACCGGCAACAACCAACCTTTTAATCATTGATTGCGTTTGTACCAGTCAGTAATGGTGTCTGATAGCAGCTAGCTTCATTCTATTCATTTGCCCCTTTGATCTCCGTCCATTTGGACTAATCGTTCCCCTAGCGCCATGTTCGTGCACGTTAGCATTGTGAGGAAGATTCAATACGCGGTTTTGAACTGACAATACATGGCAATCATTCTTGTTCCGAAGCAGGATATCAGTCAGTCATGGGTTTTTGCTAATCAAAGTGCGAAAAGTTCGGTCGTCGTCGATGTTCGAGACTTCAGGACAAAACCGTCAGGCGATCTCTTTGTCGTTACGCTGAGCGGTACGCTCCGGCATATGGCGCACTTCTTCGTTGTGCCTTCGTCCTCCTCGTTGTCGTCCTTTTCTTCTGTTTCATCATCCTTTCGAGGCCTCTTAGGAGAGTTTAATCGGCTAATTCTCACACACACACACACACACACACACACACACACACACACACACACACACACACACACACACACACACACACACACACACACACACACACACAATAACTCGATAGCAACTGACTGATATCCTTTATGTCAGAGGTGTGTCTCAGCTAATTCATTTCGTTTTACGATCACGCGCCATTTCACATGCACTTACACCTGCTCTCAATTCCTCCCAGGTTTTTCCTTTGAAAATCCCTAGCCAATTATTTTTTTGAAATTCATTTTTGTAGCAGATGGAGCAATTTTGACTCTTGTTTTCGTTTTCATTATTGGCTTCTCCTAACGTTTCCAGCACTTTTTCCCTTGCACTGCCATTTTTTCCTTTCTGTCATCCGACCCTCAGCTGATTGCCCTTCGAGCTCACACTAACGGCACACTGAACTGTTCGATCCCTGCTTCCGTTTTTTTGGACCGGATTTGTGAGGGAACCAATGAAGGCAGGAAGCCTGATGTTGAGCCATGTTAGAACCAGCTTGTCTATACTATTTCGTTCATCTGAATGACTACGGTAATGAGACCCATAAGCGAGTATGGCGGCTCATATAAAAAGTTGAAGTCTTAGAACAGTCGAAATTCCTGACATTCTTAGGACATCAAGCGTTACAATCGCTTCCTGCTCCCGGGTCCACAGCATACCTGTTTTCTTTCAATCGCTGTGGCATATTGTCAAGCTATTGCACCACTTGTCTGTTGTACAGGTGTTTGGTTGAGGGTATACGATATTTTTTGAACTCAGAAGATGTCTCACCTTTTCTTCTTTAAGGCCGATATAGCGCAATGGCAAGTTGCAAGCTTAGTTTACATCGCCTTCGAGATCGATCCCCTCTCCAAGTCTCCAACCAGAAGTTACGATTCCTATCCCTCCTCGTGAATTTATCAACGTTCCGTTCCTCTGAGTCACGAAATAGACCCACGACCCTTAGGTGGATATACGCTCCTGAACTGAAGTTAAGCGCACAGTAGAAGGCTATTCGAAGGATGCAAAAATTAATATCTGTGTTAATATTCCATAATCTCTTCCCCGACCCCAATCTGTTTATGGTTGAAGCACTTACATCACAGAATCAGCTTCAGGTTCCGTTTTTCAAGGGCCAAAAGTTGCACCTTCTGCAGAGATTTTCATAGCTAATTAGTGAATGCAGGATTCGCTCTCCAAGACTCCCTTCCTCCACCGTTTGAGCCCACTGAACGTCTCCTTCGACTTTTGGACTTCTGGACGTTCTTTTACATGTTTTATAGTATCTACATTTTTTATTAATTTTAATTTTTATTGCAGGATGGAGTTCGCCTCCCCGTTCGTCATCGACACGTCAACTCCCGAAAGTCTAGAACGAGACTTCTACGCGTGGTTAAATGTATGTGGTTTGTTAGATAAGGAAAAACACACAGAACGGAACTGGTTCGTTGCTCGTCTGCTGTTGAATGTGGGCGGAGCGAAGCGAGAGAGATGGGCAGCAAAGCGCCTATTCAGTGCTTGACCGATCAGTACGCCTAGGGTCACAAGCAGTTAGGTGCGGCCAACTGAAATTAAGCCAACAACAATTACGCAGGAAACCTGTTCACACTAAACATCTGAACGCCTTTTTGCAGAGTTCCCCACCCTCCTCCCCCCCCCCGTCCCTCAAACGATATAATGAGAAAGGTCTGCTAGCCAGTACTCCGTAGGCTATGCTGCACAAGGAGACAGGTTCAAGTCAAATAAACATTCGCCTAAATATTAATGAATAAAGTTTAGATTATGGCTACTGCCTAGTAATAGCTATCCTCGCGGGAAAACTTTCTATGATTAGTGGTCGGCCAAACCAATAGGACACTGTTGTTATACGATAAAAACGCTAGTACAGCAATAGCAGCGATTCAATCAAAGTGTATTGGGGCATTCCCTTTTCGTGGTAGTGCTCCCATAGATTGCTCCCGTCTCCCGGTTTGCTCCTTCTCTCGCGTTTCTCCCTCTCGAATAGGAGTATTCTCGTTCGGAGCAGATCCCTGAAACTTGAAGAGCAATGCCACCCTTTTATCCTGCGAGTCCCATATCGCTTACAATCGACTCTTTACTTAATTCCAAAAGCCTCCTTCAAGGCAGTCCAAATCCATGATCCTTTATTTGAAAAATGGTCATAACCAGCCAATGCAAATTTTACCCCCAGGTGATGAATTAAGCAAGTCATTTCCATAAGTTAATTACTTAAAGGCACATTCCAAACTCACGCGGATGGGCGGAGACTCACAGTACCTGCACCATGCTCACTGCCACCCTCCTTTTAACACGGAAAATAGAGGGAAACGTAGCAGCGGGTAAGTGATAGCGGGTTTCATTCCACCCCTTCCCCTAATGCCATCATTACTCATCTTATAAACTGTGCCCACTCTTGTCCAGTAAGTGTTTGCAGAGACACAGGCATTGCTAGCGATTAGTGGGTGGTAATCTAGCAAGAGGCTGCCGGCTGCCGACTAACCATTCTTGTAACAACAAGTAGGCAGCGACCTGCCTTTAGCTATGAAACTTCGGCTATTTTCAGCAGAGAACAACATATTCCGATCCTCTGGCCTTGCTGGTGTTTGATAGGGGCTGAAAGGAACTAAGCACCAACAACTTTACACAACGGCATCTTACAGTAACGCTGTGTATCAATGATCCCTGAGAAGAAATTCCATAAAGTTCAAAGGTTTAAATGTATTTCAAGAACAAATAATGCTTTTACACCCAGATGGAGGGATCACAGTATTTTGAGCCGCAACCGTCACGGATCTGCATTTCATTGCCACCGATCGAATCATCAATGGGAACGAGGAGATATACGGAGAATAAAGAGGTAACCTGATAAATTTCAGTGCTGAATAGTAGAAATTATAAAAATAAGCATCCAAAAAAACAAAAATTAGGGCATCAGGAACCAAAAGGTAGTCAAAAAAGCCGAAGATTCCTTTTTGAAGAATTTTTTCACCGCACTAATGGTAGAAGGTATGGCGTGAAAATAGGGTGTCAAAGTAATTTCAGCAAATGAATTTAGCTTATTGATTTTTTTCGCATTGTAGCTACCTCATCTGTACCAAACTGATAAGAAGTTTAATGCCATTTCTACTTAATTGTCTGGAACAAGGGATGAGACGCACTATATACCTCTTTAGGGAGCCTTTCGTTGAATGGTAAGAGCTGGCAACTTTCGTTCGCGCCGTTTTCCTTGTGAGGCGCCCAGGGTCAGCGTGCGTAACCCTCGTCATCCGGCAGTTGATTAGGGCGGTCGTCAACGGGCCGCAGCGCGTGCCAGGAACTATTTGCTTTTCCAGGCTAATTTAGTCATTTTTTCCACCTTGTGAAGATAAGGAGCTGCTAATCTGGGAAAAAGTAGCCAAAACAGTGAAAAGTTGGAAAAAATGACTAAATTAGTCTGGAAAAAGCAAATAGTTCCTGGCACGCGCTGCGGCCCGTTGACGACCGCCCTAATCAACTCCCGGGTCAAGCTGGTAATTATGCATGAAGATAAGTGAAAGGATAATGCTGAGAATAGTAGTTCTCGCCGGCTTGCTTCACCCAGGGGCCAATTATTAGGTTGTGGCAAAAATAATGACCGTTTTGGAAGCAAATACTTCAAAATATCATAACTCGCTCCAACGTGTTGCTTCTTCAATCGAAATAATGACTCAAGAATCAACACATTTCTGCCAACGAGAAGGCAGTTTAGATATTCCGGCAGCATAAAATTCTGGAGTTCTGGAATCGACGAAATCGTTGAATGCCTTTTCTACGTCGTCTTGGTTTCGGAAGCATTTCTCGCGTAAGAAAATTTCGAGATGCTTGAAAAAGTGATAATCCGTAGGGGAAAGGGTATGAAGGATGGTCGAGAGTTTCATATCCCAACTCCATCAGTTTTTTTGTTGTCATCAATGAAACATGCGGTCGGGCGTTGTCATGGAGTAGGATCGCGCCCTTTCTGTTGATTAATGCCGGCTGAATCCGATGCAATTTTTGGTGCATTTTTCGATTTCCTCACAGTACTTCTCCGCTGTGATGGTTTCTCCTGGAGCCAGGAAGCTGTGGTGGATCAAACCGGCTGTAGACCACCAAACAGTCACCATGACCTTTTTTTGGTGCAACTCCGGCTTTGGAAAATGTTTAGGAGCTTCGTCGTGATCCAGCCACTGTCCTGACCGTCTGTTGTCGTATTGAATCCATTTTTCGTCACACGTCACAATGCGTTGCAGAAAAGGATCGTTTTTGTTCCGCAAAAGATGAGACGAACAGACTTCGAGACGACGAGATTGCTGGTGCTCAGTCAACTCATGCGGGATCCACTTGTCAAGTTTTTTACCTTCCCAATTTTCTTCAAATGACGTGCTACAGTTCCGAAGTCAACTCCCAGCTCTTCAGCAATTTCCCTTGTGGATGCTCTTGGGTTGGCTTCTATCTGTGCCTTCAATTCGTCGTCTTTAACTTCCGATGGCCGACCGCGTCCCTCCTGATCTTCCAGGTTGAAGTCTCCATTTCGGAATTTGTCGAACCACCTACGCGTGGTGCGCTCATTTGTAGTACCTTCGCCCCATGCGTTGGTGATATTCCTAGCTGCTTCCGCAGCATTACGGCCGAGTTTGTACATGATGAGTCAGATTTCGCGTCTCGACAACATCTTCGCGGGTAAGGTAGAAGAAATGGTGGCAGAGAAACGGGAAAAATTTGTACGATAGCTTGAAAAATGTGCTTCCGAACGATATATTAAATTACTATATTTGCCTAAGTTTTCAATGAATTATGATCAGTGGAACATAGCAGGTGCGAAAACGGTCATTATTTTTGCCACGACCTAATAGCTTCCCTTAATCTTGTAATGCTCAGTAATGACAATAGCTACCCGATCATTCATGCCGCGCTTTGATCGTTCATAAAAGTGAGGCTTTGAATATGTTGAATTTAGCCTACTTATAAAAACTAGTAACCCAGTTTTCCGACAGAATACACAGTCCTCATCATTGCGGACTGTCGGGGCGGCTGAGCCGCGCTGCACTGTGACGCGACAGCGGCTGCGGCTCGGTGACGGCGAATCAGCTGATTTCGATGGAATTCGGCTGCGAATTCCCACTTTTTCAGCTCTTCAAGCTTCGAAAGTGGAAGGTGAGTTATTTTGAACAATTTTGAATTGTACTGGCTCTGATTTCCTTTATTTTTATGTCTATTATTATGCTCTTTTCCTTGTATTTTGCCTTATTTCAGGCATTTATTCAAATGGCTTGCATCTTTCAGATTCATTCAGAGCCAGTACAATTTAAAATTGTTCAAAATAACTCACCTTCCACTTTCGAAGCTTGAAGAGCTGAAAAAGTGGGAATTCGCAGCCGAATTCCATCGAAATCAGCTGATTCGCCGTCACCGAGCCGCAGCCGCTGTCGCGTCACAGTGCAGCGCGGCTCAGCCGCCCCGACAGTCCGCAATGATGAGGACTGTATTTCCGAATAGGCGACTTGAAACTTTCAGCGAACACCGGCATGATGTCGTTATCTGACACTTAATGACATATTCCGTGTTAATCATATGGGTGGAGACACTTGGACTATCCCGCTCTCCTTATTAGCGCGCTCCTTTTTGTCCTTACACAAGCGACAAAAGGGAAAGCCTACCAGTGAGAAGGGAGCACTTGTCCAGGTAGCTCCTCCCATATAATCAGCGTAGAATGTGTCACTGAATTACTGTACAAGTACTGTTTGAAAAACTTATGTTTGCGATTTGTACAAGTAAGTAGGGATCGGTGGTAATGGGTTAAGTTGCGCCAAATGCTAACCTCGATCCGGTCCTCTTCAGTCATGCTCATCAAAAAGGAACAGTTCAAATGTTTTTACTCCTTTCATTATCAGGGGCGGGGTGGCGACGACGCAGTATGTAACGCCAGCAATATCTACATTTCTTTGCTATTTTTGGTTGTATTTTCTTGTGACCGCACCCAACGGATCAGCAACTGAGTTGCTCATTGGAAGCTCTTTATCAGAGCCCCATTTCCTTTTCGGTTTCTTCATTTGAGTTGGATTACTAGTTTGCAGCTAATCCTGACCGGTTCAATTAGGTGCGAGATATGTGTCTGGACCATTGCCTTAACCTGGCTTTTACTCTGGTAACGAGGAAGGCTAATTTTTTCCAATGGCAAAGTTACTAGGTGGCTGGCAACAATCGGCAGTAGTTTCTATAGCTAGTTCATATTTTTCTCACTATTTTCGGTTTTTCTGCGGACTGCACCCAATGGATTGGCCACCGTCTAAAAAAAAGTTGTTCTTTAGAAACTCTTTGTAAAAGTCATCATTTCTTTTTCGGCTTCTCCATGTGGCACGGTTTCCGTCTACAATCTTCTTGAGTCGGTTGACTGCTGTTACTACTAAATTTAAAGACTGTAATTTGAATGCCTGGAGGGCATATTGATCGGTTGCAGACTCCGCAATGATTCCGAAGGGTCTTCTGTGGAGCGGAAGCATTTCCCGGAAAATGGCAGTCCAGAGGTGTATAGGGAGGTGGTCGAGTGGGATATAATGGACTTTTATTTCAATAGAGACGTACTGGAAGGCGCTCTGGAGGGGGGTCATGCTGCAACACCACCTCCCTCTCCCATCAGCACGTCGCGCACCGAGTTGAAGGCTCAAATGAACTGACGATCTTTCGGAGTACAGTTCATGAGTAACTGTTGAAAGCTGAGGTAAAAAAGGTAATTCAATGCGAAAATGTTATCATTACACCCTCAGACCCTCAATCAGTTTAGATAGGGATAGCGGTTATGTTGGCAAGAGTGAGAACACGTTCTGCACCACCGTGCATGCGCATGGTCACGTTTCACGTTCTCATGCAGTCCTGCGCACATCTTACGCGATGTTTTCGCAATTGCGCAATGGATAGAGGCGGCGTCTCGGGTTTATTTGATCATTGGATCAATTTCCGCTTAGAGAAAACGGGCTTCCCTCCTTCGGTTGAACTGTTATTTGGTATAAGAAAGGATTCAGAGGATGGTAGTAGCATCAGTTTCAGGTGGGGGATTTGCACAGGCTGAACCCCAGCACTAACGGAATCCACAGAGCATGACACAGAAGTGCAGTCAAATGTTTTCTGCTTTGTGCCTGGGTGACAAACATGGTTCGTCACAACCCGAGCTAAACTTTTCCAGGGTTTTGATTATTGTACTTCCCATCGACGTGTCGATCTATTTAGACAGCCTCTTCTCGAGTTGACAGGTTTTAATTTGGCTTGATGACCTTGCTCCAGCTTCACAAGAGTTCACAGGTTTCGCCAGAGTGAGACTTGTAAACCGGAACTAAGGAAGCAATGATAGTACAAAATGCCCCCCCCCGTCGCTGAACTGCGCCCGGGTCCAGCCATGTTCATTTAGAGACGCAGCAACGCCCTCTTCATATCCCATATACATATAAACTGTGAGTCGCCATTGTGTAGGAGCCGTCGTTTGGCTCCGGGAAGTGCGAGTGTTCCGCAGTTCCTCGAAAATTTGACATTGAGCAACTTTCAGACCATCAAATTGGGCACCATTATCTGTGGAAACGACGAAGCGATCTGTGACCCTGAAGGAGGCCTAAAATGAGTACGGCTAATACCCGTGCGCGCCAATAGTCCGTTCTCGGTTCTGCTCAATTTCAAGATGAAGCTAATGTTCGTTATTTCAAAGATTCAAGCCAGACATCCGATTGCCCAACAGAAAACGCGTTTCAAAGCTGTCAAAAGATAGGAATAAATGATGTATGTGAACGCGTTTCGTATCGCCAATCGAGCGCTCCAATTGAAATGATTCCCAATTCTGTCACTTTTGGGTTTTTATGTTACGGAAAACATTTGAAATTCATCAAAAGATGTATTCATATTCAGTTCTCATGAATTTCAAGTATTTAATGTCAAGATTCCGGATCCCGGCATATAAAACATGGAACATGCCAGTCAAATAGCAACCTTTCACTTTTATGGTCCAAGGTCAACCACAAGTCTTGGTTACCTGCTGAATAAGTTTTTAATCTTTTGAATACTAAGAACATTTCAGAAAAAAATGAAGATTTTGTTATCAACATCCCTTTTGAGTAACTATCAAATGTTCACTATACTATCAAATGTTTGTGAATAACTTATTAATTACCGAGTTGTTTATGAGAACATAGCTAGCTAACGCAGACCACACGAGAAAACAGTGGCATATAATTCCCTTCTCAAACCGGTTTAGCGCATCTCTAAAACGATGCAGCATTGCATAATAGGGGGGCCTCTTGCAGCGGTAAGAGGAGCAGTTGTGAAGGATCTCACTTGTTCTCCTTCTCTATTCTGATCATACAGGTCCGCATAGCTTTGCGAATCCGGGTTGCCCAGAGAGACATCAATAACAGTCTCGTCGAAACAGGGGTGCGGAGGTTAACCGCTCTTCTAAGGAGCTGGCCCTGAATTACTAATTAGCAGGAATTGGTGGCATTAGTTGGGGCGCGATTACAATGAAAGGGACATTTCGGCGCAGTATTTCCTGTGATTACGGTATTCTTAGTTTTGCGCGCTTCTAAAGCTACCATATGTTGGATGGTTCGTTCCTACGGCATTCCTCCAATTTTTTTTCTTATGTTGAACGTCATTCAGAGCTGCATGGCACGCTAAGGAACTCTTAGGTTGGCCCAAGTAATAGCGTTGTTTTTCTCACACAAAATAATAATTTTTTTGCCGTTCTTAGCTCAGTCAAAAATTGTTTAGAGGATCGCAGAAAAGTACATGCCGAGGAATCGACATCTGGCAAAGGTTCCACCAATGTTTCGGCATGCTGAGGGCGGCGTACCAGGTGGGAGACGCGCATCTTGAACACGAGTACCCATAAAAAACTAGTTAGTTGGTCCTAAAGCACCACAGATGGCAAAAAAAGTGGATTGAGACCCCGACTGATCACATGCAGGAATTCGCCAGGCACTCGCATTGTGGGCGGAGCGTGCGCCTAGGTGAGCGGAGCCAATCCAAAAAAATTCGTAAAACGCTTCCAGAGCACTCCAGACACCGGAACAACATAGTTTAAGAATCGCGAGGTATCGGTTCACAATGTGAGTACACTTGCTAGGTGCGAGCGTGCGCCGAGGTGGGCGGAGCCAATCCAAAAAATTCGTAAAACGCTTCCAGAGCACTCCAGACACCGGGAACAAATAGTTTAAGATCAGCGAGGGGTCATCGGTTCACAAGTGTGAGGTACACCTGCATTGTGGGCGGAGCGTGCGCCGAGGTGGGCGCGAGCCGATCCAAAAAATTCGTAAAACGCTTCCAGAGCATTCCAGACACCGGGAATAAATAATTTAAGATCAGCGAGGGGTCTTTGGTCGAGAAGCGCGAGGCATACGTTGTGGGCGGAGCGTGCGGCCGAGTGTGGCGGGCAAATGGAAAGAATTCCTAAAAACGATTTAGCAACACTCCAGACACCGGGAAAAGTCCTAGTTTGAGAATAAGCGAGGTATATCAGTTCACAACGGGGAGGCACATTCGGCTGTGCGGGAGCAATCGAGTCGCGCCAGATGGTAGGGCACATTTCAAAATTCTTAACACGTCCGGAATGCTCCACGATCACGGGAAAAAGTAGGTCATCGAGGAGTCACCGGTTCACAGTTGTGAGGCATACCCGTTGTGGGTGGAACGTGCGTCGAGGTGGGCATGGCCAGCCCTAAGGTTTCTTCAAGCGGTTCCAGAGCACTCCAGGCCTCCTCTGTGATACGGCCCGGCTTTGCGGGGCGTGGTCCATCGCGCCTGCCTGCATTCGTATGATCAAATGCTCGACCATACCCGGCTTTTCTCTCCCTTGATCAGCGCTCTTTTTTACCATCCCATACACCATAATGACTTCACTAGCGCATTAGGTTCGATGCTTGTCTGTGAAGCCTGAAATAGAATATTTGAATCGTTTGGATGGTTATAAGTCTTCCTAAGAGACATAGCTTTCCAGCCATATATTTAACAGGTAGGAGTGTGCGATTTGAGCTTTTTATTTGAGTGCATGAAAAAGTGGCTGTCGACAATGCTCAAATTCGTCGACCTGGCTCTCCAATTTGAGCACTCAAAAACTGGTGGAATTGGAATCTTCAAAAAAAACTAGAAGAAGGAATTCTCCGCAAAACGGTGTAAAGCACACTAACGAAACTTTTCATCTTTAGTGCAAAATTGCGAGTTAGGAAAAAACGCCATTTCTTATGGGCCAACCTAATATTTAGACCCGTGGGAAATGGATTCTACTAGAGAGCAATAAACAGATGCCACGCTTCATTGGAATAGGCCCAAAACTGTTAATACTCATTTAGGTGACAGGAATACTGAGAAACTGTAGGTCAAAACGGGAGCCAAACCTACACCTTAGAAGACGGCTGAGCTATGCGGTGACACTAGTGGATTTCTCACTTTCCAGTTTTCCACCCTTATCTGATATAACATTTCTGAACTTCTATCGTATCACGAAGCAGTGGCGCGGCTTACCACTTGCACGGGGGGGGGGAGGAAGCGTCAACTTTGGGATTAGCTGTCGCCCTGAACAGCCACGTCTTACACCCCTTCGGGTCAGAGAATCGCTATGAGTCCCATCTGGGAGAATAAAACTTCGAATGTTGTCCCGGAATCCATTTTGTAGGCCATATCGCGTTCAAAAGGCACTACGATCCTGAAGATAAGTAGAATTCATGGCGCATCCCAACAAAGTACTTGTCAGGGAATCTAGATAATTCAAGATTTTACTCATATAAAGTTCCACTTATTCTGTAAAAAGTTGGTTGGTGTTTTATACGCCTGTCACTGAAGAATCTTATGAAAATGGTGTACCCCGACAGCGTCCTCTTACGCGAAAGGATAAGGGACCACAAAAATTCTTTTCTGTCTTACGGCCGTTCACGAAATTCTATAGTTTTCTCAGGCTTAGCTTTGATTGTACGCGGGTTTTTCCATATAATGAGATTAGTCGAAATCGTCAATAAACCAGTTAAACTGAAAGCATTAGCTATCTAGAACAGGAACATCTCATTAGACTAGTTAAAGCCAAGCAAGCAGGAATGCAGACGTAGTCTCGCCTGTTATATCTGGTCAAAAAGCCAAAAGCCAAAGTCAAGTTGTAAATACATTCAATTGAGATTATTCATAATTGCATTTAGGAGTGGTAGGGGAGTCATTAAATAGTCCCCCTGTTTCAGATCTGTTATATCGACAGTTCACTAGGCGACAGTCCATCGTCATTATCGTCCGCCTCACTAGACGACACGATAGCACCACATTCGGAACGAGATCAAGTTCGAAGTTCAGGTCAAACACCCGCCGAACACTTGAAGGACCGCATTTCTACGACTAGTAGACCATTACTAGTACATGAAACGAGTAGCGCGGTATTTTTGCCAAATTCCAGGTCGAAATCAACTTGGACGAACGTATAGCCCCGGTCTACCGTTGTCGATGTGCGAAAGGGAAGAGATCGTGAAGTTATTTCAGGTACGTGTAGGCCTGGCTGGGTACTTTGGTTGGCTTCTGAAGATTTTTGGATTTTTTGCGATATTTTAAATTACTTGAAATCTTCAAACTCGTCCTTATTTTATACCGAGCTATCGTCCATATCGCAGGGCAGCAGGAGGCTGCCTGCGTATTCCATGAAACTTTCTGCTCCTGTACAAATATACCTCTCCTTTTTTGTTCGCAACCTGCTCGTTCCCCTTGCCTTGGTATTGCTACCCTCGCATATGGACTTTCTGTCATACTCGCATCAAAAGTGTATCAGCCAGAACTCATAGGTGTCCTGCCCGTCATGGCAGTCATGCCATGCATGTTTTCATATTGTTGTGTTGCAGGTATGTGAAGGTCTGTATGGGTGTCGCAAGTCACAAACTTGGCACATTCCTACAGGCCTGCTTGGGAATCCTAAGTCCTGATTTTTTCAACGTAGTGGACTTAAATACAATCCACGCGTGGCATATTGTGAATAGTGGCTTTCAATTACAGACTCGTAGCCGCTAGGCGACTCTTCAGGGAAGAAAAAGCAAAAAATTCATGGAGAGTACCCCGTGTAAGAACCTGGCAGCCCTCTCTGGACGAGCTGTCCGGACTTGCTCGTTTTATGCCAGGGAAGTGACATCCTGCCGCTCCTCTCTCACTTATCGTTTCCTGGCGACATCCAACGCTAATACCATGTAGCAGTGAAGAACAAACCAGAACAAAGTGTAGGAATAAAGTCGTGACAGAAAATAAAGCAGCCCTAGGTTTTATAGGGTTTTGGGTCGCGGAACAACTAGGGAGGCGTTAGAGCGTCAGAACTGCCACTTATGAGGGCCACAGCCCCTTCTTGTTTTATTGTGAAGCCAATAAAAAGGAATAACCATAGAGACTGTGAACCAGACCACTTGAACAAGAAGCGTTCACCAGGCTAGGTTGAGCACGCGGGTCTCTCAATCAACGAAAATTTGTTTCTCAGTCGATAAGTGAGAGAGGCTTTTTCCTTCCTAGATCTCAGTTTTTCGATCAATGCCGACTAGTTCATTTGAATGAGTCGAATACTAATTGAAATGCGTTTTCAAGCTTGTTATCTCTCCCTATGAATGGAATTGATGAATAATCAACCAGACTACTCGGAGCGAGTTGGACTGACTCGCTGCTGAATTTAATTGAGATTTCTAGGCTTATCTCATTTATCAAGGCATGTCTGTCCTTTTCGCATTCCAGCGAGCAACGAAGAAGGGAGTCCGGGCAAGGGCTCAGCGGTCTGTGATTGGTAATCTTCAGGAAAATCCCGTGGGAAGGAGAAGTATCTGATGCTTTATCATCTCCTTTCAAGAAGTAGTCGCCTAAGAACATATACATTTCAATCGGCTTTTTGTCTCTTTAAAAACCCCGAAAATAAAAAAAAATTAGAAATTCTTGCGGCTTACTAGTGCATCATTTCCTAGAGGCACCGTACTCTGAGGCATGAGGAGGAGAACCCTTCATCCTTCAATGTAATTGTTCTGCACGGCATTTGGCTTTGCCGGTGTAGCGGAAAATCATGGAGGCGCGGGAGATACATGGTGTTAAACCAGAAATGAGCACAAAGGACGGTTAGCACTCAGGGCAGGACCTGACCTGTTTTTCGAAACACGACCTCCAGAAATTTTTTTCCCGTTACCAGTTCGCTTCCCAGCCTACCTGACATTCATGACTTCTCCCAAAAGTTCTCAGTCGAGCGAGAATGGAGGTAGACACATCTAGTCATCTGTCACAGTGGTTAACTTTGCGCTCATAACTAGGGAGCAGGAGAGGAGTAGGGGCGGAGGTGTATACAGCGCGCCTGGAGAATTGCCGTGGAGTATGGAACCTTTCCATTGATACCACATTTGGAATGTTTCAGGCTGGATGGAAAATCTGCGACATATCAAAGCGTCTTTGTGTCACTCACAGTTGTGTAAGCAAGATATTGAACAGGTAAGAAGTGAAATGAAAAGCGGTGTAATCAAGTTGCAGATGAATTTGATATTACGACTAATCATCGATTTCAGATACCGTCAGACGGGTTCAGTTAGACCGAAAGATGCCAAAGAAGGTCGAACGGAATCACCATTGGTGACTGCGGTCAGAGATTACCGGTAAGAAACCCACACTGGCGTTTGACGTTAACAAGTTGAAATACTCAGTCTGAACCTACGTAAGGCGATCTCCTGATAGAGTACCACTGGCCAACCAAGCCTTTCCTATACTTGCACCTTAACTCGTTTGCGTCTACGTAGCAAGGCGATGAGCACTTGCACACCGTGCCCTAAGTTGCCTAGAAAGCGTGGGAGATACAAATCTGACTCTTTCTGCAAGAACATCTGCAAGAACATCTGAGCGCGCAGCTGACCTGAACGTGACGATTAAGGTTCAGTGACACCCCTTACAGCGGGCGCGGTAGAGACTTACTTTCAGAGCTAGTCAAATCTAGGCCAATGTACCTTATCTTCTTACTTAATTACCACCGAAGTTAGTGTCCAAGTGCGACTCTTTGTGAATCTTGGCCCAGTTCTCAGTGCTCCGCTCCTTAGCTCCTTTGCTTACTTACTTCACTTCTTACAAAAATCTGTGAGATCTGTCGGGGAGGGCAGTAACACAATGTTCGACATCGGCTGATGGATGTTCGGGCCGAAAAATCAAACTGCCCTTGATTTATTGAGCTTTTGTCATTCTACTGCTCCAATAGGCCCTACGCTTCAGTAGAAGGTGTGATGTATTTTCGTTAATTTATTTGAAGGTATAAAATGAATTTAGTTTGGCGCACATCCTGTTGACTATAAATAGGCGTGGCATAAAAGTATATTAAGCATACCCGCTCGCCAAAGAACATTCGGCACACTAAAGGTGAAAAACCTGCTCCTTTCACTTAGTAAACAACCGCAAAAACACAATGGAATGTTTTTATACAATATGGAAATTGTTCTGCAGTAAGGCGATTACGTTGCTAGTCGTGTAGGTACTAGCACCATCACCCCATGCGGGGAGAAGGGGGAGGGGGGGGTGCAGTATACAGAGACACATTTTACAGAGGGAAAAGTAAGTAAACTCAAGCGCCAAAAAAACTGTTCTGTACGGGTTTATGTTTCTTGTATTTTTTTTTTCTGTTTTGACATGATATGTTGTTACCGTGCCTGTTTTTCTTTTACCTTCTTTTCGTAATCATTTGTTTTAGACCCGGCTGGCGAATGAGCGACAAGTGTGAAATTCGGAGCAAACTCATCAAGGATGGAATGTTGCACACGAGAGACGCGCCCCGAGTCGATCTCAACTCACCATACAGAAGTACTTACGGTTCTGCTCAGGTATTGGTTCGGCCCACTAAGTTAATGGGCGTTTTCCAATCTGAACATTTTGTCTCAAAAAAGTGAAAATTTTTGCAGACCAAGCCATGGAATAACATGTGAAGGAGAACTCCACGTAGATATAAGAATATCAAAGCTGACTTTCAGGGAGAGAAATAACTTTGGGTAAATTCTTCTGGTGTCTCGAAAGTCGAAAAGTGAATCGGCGAGAATCAGCAGCCTCGACAAACCAGCTCTATTTAGTCTACTCGGAGGGCTAAATCGCCTTAGTGCTCCTCACCATCGAGAAAGGGTGAGGTAGAACTCTCAGCAAGGGAATCTCAATAGGACGCTTTGGAACTAATTTCAAGAATTTCAAAGTTGGCAACCTTCACCTCGCCAATAGTGGGCAGGCTACGTCTGTTCCACCTAAAATTTTATGCTAATAGTGAATGTTTCGCTGATATGTTATGCATATTCTGATAGCAAATTTCGTGCTCTATAACACTGCCATGGAAAATCTGTTCTCCGGAGCTGTTAAGTTTTTTGTTAGTTTCAGGTTATCATTACGGAACGTGAGGTACGAGGATATTAGCGTTCCCTATTTTCCACGAATTTGTTATCTTTATATCTGAATGTTCTATGTGTTCCTAACAATGCTACTGATTACAAACTTTGTGCCTCTATAACTGCGTTAAACGTTATTCTGAAATTGTCTGATCTTCCTCTGTTTTCTCAGGTGTAGGATGGACATGTCAGGGCCGATTACAGCATCAGCACTTCGGACATTTCTCCTCCTTTTTCGCATTCAATAGAGGAATTAAAGCTGCTGATGCTGTTCGGAGAATTTGCGAAGTGTACGGACAAGACGCCCTCCCTCTCAGAACAGCCCAAAATTTGTTCAAACGCTTCTTAGGATGGACGAACTCTCCACCTACGACGACGAAGTCAATCGCCCGGACCCGCGTCTATGCCACGACTTCGATGAGGACCGCCTCAACCATCTTGTTCATGAAAATCCACGCAGTACAATACGAGAGAACTGGCACAGATTATGCAGTGCTCCCACACCACCCAATCGAGCGTCACGGAGATAAGACCCAAAAGCTCGTGCCTGCGGCTTCCGCCACTCCTTTAGCGATAGCGTAGAGCAGAGGAACACAATCGCGCTAGGCTTGCTTGCCGCCATAAAGCGTCTTATGGCCACAAGCAACGACTTCTTACTTCGGACCTTGTGACGGTGATGAACCAAGGTGACTGTCATTATTGACACATGAAAGCAGCGCAAGGAATGGGTGAGCCCCCAAAAACAGGCAACACCGCGGGCTAAGCAAGAACTTCATTCACGGAAAACGATGTTGTGCGTGTAGTGGGACTTGGACAGGCCAATGCATCCACTAACGAGAACCGCTCCTGAACCGACACCAATCATCAGCACGGAGCTGTATGTGTCAGCCAATGAGCGAGTAACAAATACAGTGCCTCATCCAGAAATAAGCGACCTGACCTCAGTATGGTCGTTCCTGCTAGACACGATAATCCTCGGTCCACCATGTCGCTACATGACCAGCGGCTATAGAGACATTCGGCTGGGAGGTCCTTCTACATCCTCCACATTCTCCTGATTTGGCACCTTCTGATTTCCATCTCTTCTGATCCCTTTCGAATGCGCTGCGTGATGTGTCCTTTATGATGTCGAACTGAGGCCTTGGTTAGATTCCTTCTTCAAAGTCGCGGCCCACAGGATTTTTACCGAGCAAGGCATGAACAGCTCAACTGGTTGGGTCGGCTGGAGGAGGTTGCTAAGAAACAATGGCGGCGAATATATATTGACTAGTTTATTGTAAATATCTATATTTTTTTATAGTTTTGTAAATACTGTGCTTGAAATTTATTAAAGAAAACAAAAAAAAATCGTGAGGTATGTGTCGACCGGATGTCAGCAAGGTCAACGTTGTTGGTTGCGCTTTTTTCCAGAATCAATTGTGAGCAGGTCTAATACTAATTTGTTACTCTATGCTTTACTCAAACCATGGCGATTCTATTGAGCTGCTCTGGCTGTTGACACAGCTTCTGTGGACAGCGGTAGGGAGAGGAAGTCGGGAACGCTGATTCTTATGGACCTCACGTTCCGTAATGATAACTTGAAATTAACAGAAAGTAAACAGCTTTGTAGAACAGATTACTATTGCACTGTTGTAGAGCATGAAATTCACTATCAGAGCATGGAAATATATCAGCGAAACATTCAACTATTAGCATAAAATTTTAGGTGGAACAGACGTGAGCCTGCCAATATTGGCGAGGTGAAGGTTGCCAACTTTGAAATTCTTGAAATTAGTTCCAAAGCGTCCTATTGAGATTCCCTTGCTGAGACTTCTAGCTCAACCTTTTCCAAATGTATGGAGCAGCTTAAGCGATTTTAGCACTTCGAGTAGACGTAAATAGAGGCAGTTGTCGAAGGTGCTAATTTTCGCCGACTTCACTTTCAACTTCAACGACTAAAAAATTCACAAAAAAATTATTAGCTGTTTTGATATTCTTATACTACGAGAAGTTTCCTATCAGATGATATCAAGCTTGCTTGCAAAACATTTCACTTTTGGAACAAAATTTTCAATTGAAAAAAACGCCATTACTTATGTGCCAACCCAATATGTAGAAGGAACTAGTTCAAGGATAAGTTGCTTTGGAGAGTTTTGTGCGGACAGGAGCGGAAAATCGAAGATCACGTATGCGATGCGGGCGATGCCTCTAAATTAGGGCAGGTCCTGCTGTTGGAGGAAAATTTTGCAAAATTTGATCCCCCCCGAAGTTGGCCTCCTCAGTACAGCTCCCCTGCCCTTCTCCCCATCCTACCTGCCATTGTCCTGAATTCTCCTAGCTTTTTACCCCTTTTCCAGAGTTTTTCACAAATTTCTTAGTTTTTCCTCAAATAACTGCCGGTGGGGGGAGGACACGCACATTGATGGCAAAAACTAAGAAAGGTCAACGATCAAAAACATTTTATTTACGTAGGCACAATGACCCGCAAATATGACCCTCTACCTCAGCGACCAGAACGTCTCATATAGGTTGACAGGAGGGGTCAGCATTTATGGAAGCGAATATGGAAACTCCAGGAGCAATTCAAGAACCTTTTCCTGTTCTAGGTAAACTGCATCTCTCTCGAAGTAGTAGCTCTTGTCTTGGATTCACACCCGCATCTACATGTTGCATGGAAATTCGTTTGCGGAGGGGTGTGAAAGATCATAGAATAGCCGTTAAACAGCGTCCAGACTTTGCGACGGCAGCGCTTCGGTCGCGCATTCGACGCGATCGATGCACATGCTTTCGACTGCATCGAACACGCGACCAAAGCGCTGCCGTCGCGAAGTCTGAACGCTGCCTTAGTGGTGAGGTGTGAGGAGAAGGGCCCTATCGAACAAGTTCATCTTCATGAAAAGCCCTTATAAATAAGGAAAGAAGCTATATTCTCTATACTCATAAGAAGACCATAGACCGGTTGGCTGCTTCCCTCTCTATGATTGACTGATTGGCTGAACTTCGGTGCGGCCAGTCAGAGCGGACTTATCGCGGACTTATCAAAAAGTGGATCCCAACGGTTTGCCCTGCAATTAAGAGTCAATCAGCGTCAACCGTTCAAGGCTATACTATCTATATTA
>MU931311.1:0-17861 GCA_036418165.1 Cooperia oncophora
GAGCACCGATCCTTCAGAGTGCTAATGGAAGAGATAAACAGCAGGTACTGTCATAAGACAAATTCAAAAAGATGTGGAACCATCAGTTTTGCGGCTCACAGACGTTATCGGCCTACCTGCTCTTGACAATAAACTTCTCCATGGTGTAGTAGTGTAGCACAGAAGCCTTTACGTAGGCAAAGAGTGTAGCTTTTCTGGAATAGAGGCAATAGAGTAAAGGCAACCAAGTTATCATAAGCCAAACCGCCGCGTGCAGCTTCAAGTTCCGTTCATGCTTAACTTTCCTACAAGTAAGTCAGAATTCTTGGGTTAGATTTTGAAGCCAAAATTGCGCAGGTAGACGGCTGCCATTCTGCAAATGCGAGAAAAAGGGTAATTGACCCCATATATCAATTTTTAAGGGCTTCCATAAATAATTCTGACCACAGGGTCGAGTTTCATAGAAGTGTTCGTCTGACATCCCAAGGGAACCATTCAGTAGATCCAGTCCAGCCCGGCAGTCATCATCAAGCAGCAGGAACCTTCGTAGGTTTCGCTGGTCTTACCTATGTAATGTGTTTTGTTGGATTCTTCATTCATATGCAGCTCAATCGCATCAGCTTATTTGGATAATTTACAGCCAGTTTCGTATAACCATCTCAACCAAAATCATTCATTAGTCAGGGCAGTCTGGCCACGACATCTGCACTTCTCACCTATTGTCGCCTTAGCCTCTGTTCATTGACAAAGGCCTCAACGAAACATGACACTGGCATTTGCTGAATGTTGCATTCGAATGCACCTGAGCACACAGTGCGATGTCACAATCATTAAACATGTAGTGGCGGCGCATTATCCTTTTGGCCATGTAACACCGCATATATGTAGATACTTTTCTTTTCACGAATTGAGAGTACTTCGTCCGCATGGTGGGATCAGTCTGAGTAGTGCATGCCTGCTTATGATAGGAATCACTTTCTCGTTGATGAGTTCCCTTTCGGGATACGCACTCATTCTAACACCACTCCTGGTCGTTGTAACTTTTGGAATGCTGTGCCGCATAAACAGAGATTCACAGGGCAGCTATAAAGCAGACAGCAATTCCATATTATACTAGGCGAGATTGGATCAACTTCCACCCTTCGAAACCAAAGGGCCAGTTTATGTATCCTGGGCAGGCTTCAGTCAGGAGTTCCACCCCCGCGTACATAATGATGCGAAATGCCACTATATCACCCCTCCCTGTGAACGGTACTCGACTCTCATTCCACTCGTCTTACCCCTACGTTCTCGCCGCACTCCATTCACTGAATTCTATTGGGTACCGCAGTATATAGCGTTACTATTCGGAACGCTTTCTCATCCCTGTTCCGGTGAAAAACCAGGAATTTAAATGTTCTCCCTTGGATATGGTCTACTAGTTCCATACGTTGGAATTTTTTTTAGTTTTCTCACTAGTTTCCCATCTTTGAGTAATAGCGTCGTTTGTATGCTTCAAAGTTGCATGCGCATTACTGTATGATTTTTTACGCTTTTTCTGACAAGTCTGCAGAAATTGGTAGTAAAATTGTTGTTAGATCTGACCTGAGATCGAAGAAATCAACATGCGAGACGTCTGTGACCTTTCCAACAGCTTCGAGAAGAGAGTCAAGACCTTTAACACGTTGATGACGGTGTCGGACAATGGTGGGCGACAGCCAGTCTGCATGGGACGGTGTCGGACAATGCTGTCCGACAGGCATATACTGCCTTCTATAATAGACGTAGCGAGAACCAAATTTTGTTCAAAGATGTCTATAGGAGTAGGCTGAAATTCTGAAACGAACAGCACAGTGGTTTGACCCGGACTGCCCGGCGCCCGCGCCACAGGCGCCGGCGCCAAAGTACCTTAGGTCACCAAAAGCGCTGAAAACTTGTTCGTCGATAGCTTGCAACGCTGAACGAATATCACATTCGGTTTCGGCGAAATGCTTGAGCGCAAGAAATACTTCAGGTCACCAAAATCGTTGAAAACTTGTCTCATGGGTTAGCTTGACCCCTGAACACAAATATCACAATCGCTTGCCACAAAACTGCCTAGCGCCCGCGCCGAAATGTCCTATAGATCATCAAATTGCCCTGAAAACTTGTCCTTACCGGTGAACCGACCCCCTCAACAAAAATATCATGTCCACTTAACGCGTTGACGACGATTTCCGTCAATGGTGGACGACAGAAAGTTTGTCTTGTGGAACGGCGTCGCCCAATGCTGTCCCACAGTTATTATATAACTCAAAATCTGCGCGATTGTTTCACTTACTTTTCATAAAATTAGTTTCAAGAACAAGCATTTTCCGGTCGAGGGGATGCGATATTGTTTAGGGATGAACCACAGCCGGGAGAAAATTTTCATCAATTCTGTCTTGTGTAGATAGAATTTTGTAAAAATGGACTACCTGATTTCGGGAAGGCAATAGGAGCTAAATTGTGTCAGACATTCGAGATTGTATACTCGTCTTGCATTTCTCGATAGATTTTGGTCGTGGTAATTCATTTATTTGGAAATTACCAAGTTTCAATGTAGAAAAATGTGCCGTCCCAGGCGCAAGTCATGGGAAAAATGGCTCGTCGTCAACGTGTTAAAGCGCACAACGAAGGTTAGCGCAGCTGCAATTTGGTGGGCATCAAACCGCACCCAGTGGGCTGTTATGAGCACTTAGACCCGCGAAAATTCATGATTAAAACTTGGTCTCACTCGCAAGCAGTCTCGGATACCTAACAGGAGTTTTGCAGGTTTCACTAGAGTGAGAACTGTGTTATTTAAGATGGCATCGAGAATAAAAAAGCGAAATAAAATTATCCCTCCCAGCCGAAGAGCGCTAAGCATGCCTCAATTCATATTGGTTTCTAAAAGGCCTGGGCTCAGTTGGCAGAGCACTCATTGTTATCAACTGACGGGACGCAGACGGAATCAGGATTCGGCCTGACCAGAGAACTTGATGAATGGGCTACTCAATCATCCCTGCCACAAAAGGAGAGCATTTGAGCTCTCAAAAGATAAGTGACTGGGGTAGTTACTTGAAGAGTCAGTTGAAGAAGTTTGAGAATCAGTCAGTATCTTAATATCGAAGAAGGATAAGGCCTTCACCGTTGTCCAACACTTCTCGAGATGCAGCACGCTTTTCAGTTCATTGGTATGTAAGACGATGTCATACATACGTATACATACATACCCATACATACATACTACCCATACAATGACTTGCGGAGGTCAGCCATAAAAGTCACTGCTCTGATGCCCTCAAACGAACACCACTCACCATCCCTGGAGGGTAAAAGGTTTGCTTGGTATGCGGGGGCTAATCAGGGCGCTTATCCTCAAACCAATTGTGAGCAACTAAGAAAAACACTGTATAAAACTAATAATGCAGCGAACTGCACTAAGGCTGTCAAACCTGACCCGCGCTCATTTATCAATTCTAAAAACCTGGAATCTCGGAAACGTAGCGCTTTCTCCCTCAGCGATAGACGATTGGGTACCAGCAAGTCATCTAATGGAACATCATTAGGTTTCCCGGTAACCAAATAAGGAAAATGCTGCTTCATACGTTGCTGTACGTTGCGATACCAACTATTTCGGTACCGTAATTATTCCGGTACCTAATAGGAGGGACGAGCAGGTCGTTTGATTTCTGCTTCTCACGCATCCTCAGTTATACATTAAATGAAGTCTCCGTGAGCTGGTGTGAATAAGGGAAACAATACTTTCTTGAACCGGTTCAGATCTATAATATATGGAGATATGCCCGACTCATCCTCCATCGTCATTGTTGTTCTACTTATGTTAATATCTCTGCTATTATTGGACATATTCGAATTCGACTTTGGAAATGTCACTATTGCACCTGTGAAATCTATCGTAAGTCAGCGACTGAGTCAGGAGTGTGATTGTAAAGCAGGTGACTTTTTGCATAAAAAGAAATTCTTCTCTTCGTCCTCCTTGCCAGTTTGAGAATTTTCTTTCTCCCTTACTATGAGAATGGGAAGGATAAAATCCTATTCATCTTCCAATTGGCAGTTCCACCTAACTTAGTTCTAGTAATTCTCAGAGCTCTGCACTTAGGGCAAACAGACTGAACACATTATTGAAATCACTCCGTGCGCAATCGCACAATTCACGAGATATTCATAAGATAACACGTCCTGCCGTTGGGGGAAATTTCTGGAAAATGAGGTGCCCTTCTAATACCGTCGGTGCTACCCTTCTCCCCCACATCCCACACTTTTTTCAAGCCTCCTGCCACTTTTCTGAAATTTTTCAAGAATTTGCAGTCCCCGGAAATTTTCAGTCGGAGAACGAGGGTGGTATATAGCACCAGTAACCGGAAATACCGGCGACATTCCAACCGGAAAAGCAACACGGCAAAATTCTCTCATAGGCAGAGAAGGCAAATACGATCTCCACTCCCTCTTCCAGCGACGAGCAGGTACGACCCCCACCCTTGGAAGAATTGAAAAAAATGACCATTGAAAAATCAGCTGTCAAGTCTCAGACCACGTGGGACCCCTTCGTCAAAGAAACAAATACGCCCCCCCCCCTCCTCGCTGATTCCCAACGTACGCCTTACCCTGACTCATGAAGCTCCTTAGCCCTCGGAAGCACGGTGGATGACGGCAATATGACGAATGTGAAGCTCATCATACCAAATACGGGGCGCTGATCGACACACCTCTTAAAACAAACGGCTGAAAATAAACAAGTGAAGAACTCTCGACTAAGTCTTAAGAGCGCTGAGATCTTACGGAATGGCGTCGCAGAGGCGCTTCTTAAAATATAGCATTTTGTAGATGCGCTATAAAGAATTGATGCTCATTTAAAGTGTCATCTGTTTCCAATACCTCGTGCGCTTACAAATGAGGAGAAACGCGTTGTTGCAAAGGTTTCGTGAATTTCCGGGTGCTGTCAGCAGACAACACAAAAACTGCATCGCATCCGAACTGCCAATGCCGTTTAGACGCGCTCACTTTTGGCTGCGAGCTCATTTATGAAGTGCCTAGATCACCAAATCCGCTGAAAACTTGTACACAGGGTAATTTAACATCCTGATTACGAATATGACATTCATTCTTGGCGCTGGCGGAGGACACTACGATTTTCTTCTGGGCTCAGCTTTAGCACATCCGCAGATAATCATAGTGTCCCCATTAGCGCCAGCGCCAAGAATGAATGTCATATTCGTAATCAGGATGTTAAATTACCTCTGTATACAAGTTTTCAGCGGATTTGGTGATCTAGGCACTTTATAAATGAGCTCGCAGCCGAAAGTGAGCGCGTCCAAACGGCACTGGCCCATCCGGACGCGAGACGACGATCTCTGCTTTTCCGGTGTGGAACCCTACTTTTTATTGCCCAGTTCTCTCCACTCTACTCTTTCACATTATTTCAACGCGAGACATGATTGACATTACGTTGTCGTGAGCACTCCGTGCCACGAAAGGCGCAAACGCTAAACGCACTGTAGTACGTTCAACGTGTTCGGGACCGCGTGACACACATGGTTGGTCATGAATTTCTCTGTAGGTTATTATTCAATGTTGTCGTGGCACGCTTCCTCCTAGGTAGATAATACTTCATGAGCTGAAAAGAGGGAGAAACTAACTGATGAACCATTGCTGAAATATGGTAAAAGATCGAGCAGTACTGCGGCTCAATCACCTGTGAACAGGGCAATATATCTCGGCTTGGGTGTGGTAATGCTATCACGTCTCGTGGAACAAATAGAGCGCTGAGCGGACTTCTCGGCAAAAAGATAACACCTTCACAGAAGCTGGTACAATGAAGAATTTCAAGTAGTTTCTCAGGGAGATATGCTTGTAATCGGCGAGGAACTGCTAGGCTTTTCTGACACATTACTCGCTTGAATGGAGACACCACTAAATATCCACGGTCAAAAAAGCCTGAATAATGTGGACTCTTTCACTGAGATCCTTACAACTGACTGTTGTGAGTCCATCTGGGTTCTTCGCTGCTTCATGAGAAGCCAATACAGGTCCAGGATTAACGCGTAACTGTCGTTGCTTCCGGCACAACGGCGAGCGTACATAGTTTTCCAGGCTCTGCTGTGACAACATCTGCGGCCTAGGTAATTCCATCATGTAGCTAATTTGGAGGCGAGTACAAGCTAATAGCTAATAACGAATTATACTAATCATAAAAATTATACCGTTTCTTTTAGTAACATGCTTACCCGTTGCACCTATTCTTCCTGTTTCGGAGATTACCGTTACTGAGATTGTGCCGAATTCGATGTCAGAAAAGTCCCAGGTTATATCCAGACAGGAGTGGTACCAAAAACTAATGAAGAGCGGTATCGGTAGAAAGGTAAGTATGTGACGGCACAATCATCTAAGTAAAGCTCATGAAACACTGCGGATCCAGGTTTTACTGTTTGTCATCCCTGCTCGCTATTCAGGGCGGGCCCAAGATGAACATTTCTCTTGCTGCTGCTTACGAATACCCTGATCAAATCAATATTGTGATAACCTCCAGAAGCAAGATCGGGTAAGTTTTCATTACAGACACATACCACGTTGAATTCTGTCTTCGATAGCGGTTCTTCTTGCGAAGAACAACTGTGGGCAGATGTACGTTGAAAGCTGAGAAGAGGAGAAAGGGCGGTAACAAAAAGTACGGCGGCTGCCTCCGACTACGTCATAAGTGAATAAACACAACAAAAGGCAGTTCACATGTATTTCTGAGCTGGGAGCACATCTGCTCGCAAGGAGAGGGTTTATCTAGATACCTCTCTCTGCAAGCCGATATACCAAGAAGTTACACCATTCCAACATCTCGATGTGGGAGTCGGATGCATGGCGCAACACAGAGGAGATATCAAGCGGCGCCAAATAACCATTTGCTAATAACTTCGGCGAAAAGGGTCTACAACTACTGTACTAGATGTTCGGAGGGTTCTTAAGTCTTCAGGGAATTTGGAAATGTACTGCGCCAGAGATGTGGGTTCTTCGCGTGTCCAGACCGTCACAACCAAAACACAACGGAGAAGGAAAAAGGGAGGTGCTCTCAATAAAGGGGAAGCCTTCTGCATTCCCCCACTGTTTTTGGTTTGTTAGGCGATCACATCTGACAATGAGTTTACCTTTGTGGCTATTCAAAGCAAAAAAAAACTCGTAGGTGGCATGAAAATTCAACACGACGTCACTACTGGGATATTCTGCCGGAATGGAGTTATTCAGGGTGGTTTGAGCACATTCAATTGCTATGGGATCTAGCGGTTTACAACCTTCTCGGAAGCTCTACTATCGTTTCTTTTCAAGTATTCTGCTCGATACCATTTCATTTTGGCCTCTTTTTATCCTTTTTGGAATTTTGTTCCGAGGAGAGGGGAAGAAGACTCGCGCTTGAGATCTGTTTTCAGTGACCACCTCATAAACTATGCATGCTCGAAGTTACAATCAGAACGGAGCCCATTAAGATAGTTAAAATCGCCCATTCTTGTCAAATTCTTTTCACTCAGTTTTGACTCCCAGAAACGCATAGCAAAAATGAAACCCATTTTTGTGATCCTTGTATGGACCCCTACAACAAGCAACAAACCATTTCCAAAAAGCGCGCCACGACCTGAAAGACCTCCCTTGTAAGTGTAGCACATACTTATTAAATACGAAGACATACTCCTAATCCTGAAAAAAGGATTCACAATGTTCAGTCGCATAAGGTTGCTGCCTCGATGCCTTTAGCTAAGCCTGGCTTCGCTAAAGGTCCTGTACTTCTTCGTAGATTCGCTAGTTACAGGGATGTAGTCTACTGTCGTTATTTTGACGAACGCCGGAATGAGAATGGTAAAGCATTCAAAACTATGGTATTTCCGGACTTCAATGTAGACTGCCTCCTTCGCGAAGGCGCTGCTTTTATGTCACTGACGGATACACCTGATGGAGCATACGAATATCCTGTTCCTGTTATTAACCGCACTCAAAGAGGTGAGCGAATACAGTTTCGACAGTGTCACTCAGCCAATTTATCACCGAAGGTAAACTGCGAATTTCTTTGTCACTCTAAGCTTTTCTTGGAGAAGTTTTTGTTGTAGTGAAAGACAGGTTGCAGGGAGTGTTTCAACAGCAGCACAGAAACTTGAATAAAATCTTCCACTCTTTACGGAACGGACAGTAGTTGGCAGAAAAGCATGCGCTACCACACAGAAACATGCCTTGTCCATGTTAGAACATAATTATGCTAATGGTAAAAAAGGAATATGAACTACTTATTTCTCCCTTGCAGATAGGATGACCTGCGGGTCATACACAACCAAAATGAACGATATATGGATGACTGATTATCATTACTATCATTCTTTGGAGTTGAAATAAACATACATTGGTAGTTCTAGTCATTATTCAGATCTCAAGATAAAAGTAAAAAACAACAAATTAATCATAGAACTTCACCATGAAGCAGACGATTCGATTTCAATGTTATGAGATTACACCATAGGGAAACCAATATATCCCTACTTAATAAAAGGCCCGTACATTATTTGGAGCAGTCGAAGAAAAGATAAAGGAAATGACTAAAGCGCTTCAGAGCAACGGGTTCGAGGATGACTTCATGTTGTCCAACATAATTAGGTGTATTTATAAGAACAAATTTATTCGATCTAAGTAAGGAATAGATGACAACATTGATAAAATTCGTCGGTTGATAAGCAATACTATAGAAGTCTTGAGTTAATTAGTTTGTAATCGTTTGGGTCATCTATATTTGTACAACTAACTTTTCTGTTTAAGTTTTTTTGGCAGCGAGCCGTTGAACACATTGATAATACGCTCTAATTTGTTTATATGTAGGGGCCTTTCTCCAGTGAGTATTATATGCAGACCTATATTATACATCTTGGGCCTATTCTGTGTGTCTATTCACTCTGCAGCCTACTAATTTTCATGTATTTTTTTGATAGTTTGATTTTGTTGTAGTTTTTTTTCTGCATACCTGCTTTCTTACATGTTTCACCGTTTCTTCATAGTTTGTCTTCCCCTAATCACTGAAGAGCCCCAGGGGAAGTGCAAACAACAGTGGTTCGTCTGATTGAGAAGCGTGAATCACCTCTTGTGTTCTTTATTAGTATACCTGGTGCAACTTTTTGTTCGTATCTTTTCACTTCATTGCACACGGCTGAGATTCACTGAACTACGACGGTAATCAGTGGTCGGTGAGTAACCAGTTCCTTTCAACAGGTTACAAATTTTCTCTGATTTCATTGACCTGTACAACGCCCAGATCCCCCAAGTCAGGCATACCACGACTATGAATTAAATTATTAGGTCATCCCATTCAAAAACGTGGAGACATAAAGGAGTGGCAGGAAAGCAAAGATGCTAGGGCTCGGGGTACTACATTGTTCAAAAGCTAGCACATTTCGCTAAGTATATATGAAAATGCTGACCTAACCGCAGAGGGATTCTCAAGAAATTGAAAAGAAACCTGAGTGGCAAAAACAGCGTTGGAATGTGGATTATTGGGCGTCATAAGTGGAAAGTGCTAGAATTTTTCCTAGGCTGGACCAATAGTTGTGTATAACGGTGTTTTCAGAGCGGAATGTGGAAGATTTGTTTTTGAAGCACTAGCCACTGTCGAGCTTACCCGCGAAACTGACACACCAGCTGCCCGACTTACGTTTGAGGCGATAGCCTCCGAGTTACCGCTGGCGTTTACGGGACCGATGGTCTGTAGACGACGTGATCGATTGACGTTTTTCCTCTCTTATAATCTCTGATTAAGCATTATAGAACTTCAGTACAAAACAAGTGGTTTTTATTGAACTTTTATTAATAATTAGCTCAAGCCTCAACACTTGCAATTCTCAGCACAACAGAACTTAACAATATGTAAGTCCTATTGATGCTCAATTTTTCTGTCATATGTTAGTCTGTATTCTTCATTTTTTGGCTTCGTATCGGCTTACTTTTAAAGACGCTCCATCTCGCCAGCTACCTTCTCTCTTTCGTGAAAAGTTGTGATTCCGAGTGCTTTTAATGGTATATAGATACGAGTACTTATCAGTATACTAGTGGACATACCGAATCACTTGGTTTCTCTACTAGGACTTCAACCAGGTTTCCTCTTGGATGTACTAGAGACTGGAGTGTCGTACTCCCCCATCTTAATTTTCCTTCCTATAATTATGGCATATTTCAGTACAGCTTAGTTTAGATAGATATAGTACTGGTGTACTCCATAGTCCATAAACTGGGCAGCGGTGAGTAATAAGCTTATTTCAGCGCCGATCCAGTATTCAAAGGGTAAACCTAATTTCATTGCCAAGATGGTAGACCTATACTTCTGGAGGACTGATATAAAATAGTGTAGTCTGCATGAATCACATTCTTTGTTTGTCCCGCGTACCAGTTGGCACAAGCATACGGTTGCGGTAAGCGGCGTTTGTGCGCGAGACGTGGTGGTTGCATCGAAACGGATATTTTCTGGAGAAGGTGTGGGGGAGGAGGAGAAGTTTCTTGGTGGTCGTAAGAACTTCCTTCAACTTCTAAGCGACTGTACAACCTTGAGTGCTACTTGTGTAATGGATCAATTGGAGCCTCTCCTCCTGCCCGATGCCTGCGCGAGATGGAATGCGCATCCTTCGACCGATGCGTTCGGAAAGACTCTCTTTGCTGTACTGATAGAGGCGCGCTCGGAATCCAGTACAACGCTCGAACCTAGCCGCGTTGCTCGTGTTACTGCCCCTCTGATTGTACTGAACACCGTTTCATAAGTTACTTCCGTCTTACTTGATCAGCTGTCAAAACACAGTGCAATTACGGCTGTAAGAGGGGTATGAGTAGGGTTGTGCTTAGTCAGCCGGCTCGTCGTTATGGCATATAACAGCGGCACATCCACGCCTTGCAAGTCACCCCATGAGCGATATAGAGGAGCTGAATATTATTTTTTGTGACTTCTCAGCAAGTCACCCCATGAGCGATATAGAGGAGCTGAATATTATTTTTTGTGACTTCTCACTGAAGGTCGTGCACACCATCCGCCACAGCGATTTGAAGGCCGGCTGCGCATGCTTTCTGAGAGCGTAGTCATTGTGGGATGTGCAAAATATTGTAGCATGTGCATAAGAAGAAGAAAAGGCAAAAATCGGTCATCTCCGTTACGAAAAACAAATTGAGCAGGAGCTATTAATGTTCGAAAACTATTAGAGAACTTCTTCGAAGTGTTCTGCTGCTCACTTCAGACTCCTCCCAGGCGAATACCGCTTTTCAGGATCTGCGCATAATTCTTCAATATCATACCTCACTTAAAATTAGTGATATGACTATGAGAGGGAAATGATGAAACTCACGTGAAAATTAGAACGGCAACGTTTACCAGCGAGCCATTTTTTTTCAACTCTCCACTTTTCTTCTCACTTCCTTTTTCATTTACGCGACAGAAACTGCCTGAGTGTACGAACTAATAACAAATACACAACAGATCGCAGAAGAATTAGCCAATATCGCACCAAAATACCGCCAGTAATTCTCGCCATCAAAAAAAACTTCCAGCAAAGTTGTTATGGTAAAGAGCGTGGATAAAGAAAAATAAGAATAAGAACACTCAAGAAGTACAGGGCAAAGACCATGCAAAGAAATAACACTTCTGACAAACTGCTCTTATCGATTACAAGCTGCCAAAACGCCAAACGCCAGGTCAGGGCTCACCACAGCGCCACGGTTGGCGCGCGCGGTGACCTACTTTCGAACGCAGCGGTGACTGCAGTCATGCACCTTAGTTGGTCATCACGTCAAACGTGTGAGTGCTGTAAGGCTATTGAACTAAAGTTGTTGCTTTTACAGAATGCTGAGTTATGGGCAAAAGTCGGACCACGGACGGGATTCGAACCCGCATCTTCTGCTTACCGTGCAGTGCGTTCCCTATTACGCTACCGAGGCCACTTTTGACCACTCAGCTCAATGGCTATTTGTGCCATTGCCTTCGAGCACTCACACGTTCAACGTGATGAGCCGGTTAGCCGATATCGGCAGTGAACCGCAAGGCTGAAGGCTTTTTACAAGTTTCAAGCTGTTATTGTTTGTTAACTGCTGTTTAACGCCGCAGTACGCGATCCGAAAGCTATCGGATCGCGTACTGCGGCGTTAAACAGCAGTTAACAAACAATAACAGCTTAAAGTTGTTGCGTTAAGAAGGTGAGAGGGGCCTTGGTTGCGAACAGATCTCGCAAGATCCCTTTGCAACCTGAAAAGCGTGAGAAGCGGGTTTGAGTCCCACCTAGAGTGATGGTTTTTGAGTAAAACTCAGCATTTCTGTGAGACTTGAGTACTTCGTAACTCCAATTGAGTTCCTCGAAGAAGACCTTCTCAGCAAACCATGTCGAACACACTCTCTATTCCCTGAGTGCTGTACTGCGAGTCGCTCCAAAGACAAGCACAAGGAGTGCTCTACAAAAGCAGCCAAGACGAGAGCATCTACTCCTACTGACGTGAGGCCCCATATTGCCCAATTCTCCTGACACAACCTTCTCTGACCACAAATCAAGAAAGTCTCAAAAGAACTCCGCCCTTTCGAAGTTTTCTTGGCTGAGAAAGTATTCCGGAAGGTCCCACGATATTAGCCGGGAAGTCATTTAACAGCCTTTTCATTTTTAAGGAAGGGCATTGCTGTCCTGATCAGAAGGCGCTGTTTTGGCAAAAATAGAAATTTTATTGGCTTGATTTTGATCATGTTGAATCAGGAAATGAAGGAAGAACTTCCTTGCTGCCCTGATATTTGTAACTACTTTCTCAGCATACAGTGATGCTGTCAGTTACAAAAGAATCGTAGCAGCTGCCAAAGAGTATACTTGAAATGAGAATCCATTCAGTGGCATTGCTTCAGTAATACAGCGTTTCAAAAATAGAACGCCACACGTTGGACAACTGGTTGATTTATGAAAATGATTTCCAAGTGTGTCCAACTTTCAGCCCACTATTCAAGCTGCAAAATTTTTAAATGCATTCAGACTTGTTGAGTGAAACTATTATAAAAATTGGAACGGTGTGCATATCATTCTTCAGAACCTAAATACTTCTTCTCTGTTTGTGTTGCGCCAGTTTTCGGCACGGAACCAAAATGGTTACTATTAGCCGAACTTATTGAGCACTACAAACTGCAGGTTCGAAAAAGTTTAACTTGACTCACTTCCATAAGTCCCATCAGTCGCATGTTTTATTTCTTAAGGGAGCCTCCTACTTTTACGTCTATTCAAAACATATCGACGAGTACAGCCGCATCCTTCTCGATGACTACATTCGCACTGGAGAAGCGGAAGCGGTTATTTTGCACGATCGTTTCCAAAGACCCGATGACAGATGGCAGGGAGTACAATTGCAGGTGATCACAGTTATTCATATTTGTCTATAAAAATAGTAAGCGTCTTTTGAATCATGAGGAAATGAAATATGTAATGTGGGATATAGCGACAGATTAGTGTGGTGCAGTTATTTATGTACCTATGCATATGGTGTGCTGTGTAGAGCTGTAGTGGTTATAGGCAGCCGTATGCCTGTCTGTACGGCACCGCTGCGTGACTGTGGTGTGCGTTCGCGCGTCGAATGGTAGAAGGGGTGGGGGGGGGGGAGAGACGAAAACCAAATCTGTCGCGAAATTGTCACAAAACTCTTACCTTAGTTCTGCACGTTTGCCACTGGGAAAGTGCTACCGCTTCCGTTGGTGTGGATGTGCCTAGCTCGCACGTGGGAAGGAGCCATCTTTCAGATCATCTTTCATACACTGGGTTTCTAGAGGTCTCCGATAGAACCTATCCCGAGAGAACTACTAGAAGGAGCGGCTTGCACAAAAAAAGGCACAAAAAACGCTAAACTAAGCGGAAGCTGTAGTGCTGAGGCCGAAGCAGCGGAGCCACATCCAAATGATGGCGTCGACTAAATAGGACACTTCGTGCGCCGGAGATCTTCAGCGACGCGAGTTTCTTTCAATAGCTGAAAACATCCTTATCGACAGTGAAGGATGTTTTCGGCTGAGTTCTCGGTTTTTTCCCCGTTTGACGTGCGCTTTAATATCCCCTTTCCACACTCCAAGGCGGTATTTGAGAGAAAAATGAAAATTTCCTGAAGAACCTTCTAAAAAGTGGTAGGGTTGGGAGCTTGCGAAAATGGTAGAAAGCATGAATGGAAATAGAGGGGGGGGGTCGTGCCTTATCGATGCGAGGGAACATTTTGAGGGGAGGGGTTGTAGTATTAGTATTAGTGTAGTATCTTCCCAACGGTATAACCTGCCCTGAGTGCGGGGCTTTTCGAAATAGCGGCAGTGATCGGTTGAGAACCACACCTCGGCACAGTCTAAAACACCAGTATTCCATACAGTGAACCAGCTGACATCACCTTCTTTCATTTTGTTCCAGCGTATACGTAGTGTTCAAAAGATTCCAAATTTTAAGGACTGCCTTCTACGGGCTCGTCGGCATTCCCAATGGATCGCTTTTATCGATCTTGACGAGCGGTTGGTCATGACAGATTACCCTGGGACCATCTATGACTACTTGAAGTTAGTTTGAAATTGTTTTGAAATCGTATGTACACATCGGGATTCAGAGTTGGTCTTTTTATAATGCATATTGGAAGGTTAATTGTCGGAAACTCTTTGAATCGTATCAAATTCGCTCCCCATTTTCTCTTTTATATGTGCGTCACCACACTTCCAAAAGTTCTTCAGAAACATTTCAAACCCGAAAATTGGAGCAATACAATTTCGACAACGATGGATTCTCAAGAATGATTCACTCCCAGAACGATATGAAGATGCCGAGCAGGTGAACTGAGGATTTGTTTTTATCCAGCAAATTGGAATGTACGCAGTTTTCTCAATGCGGTAGCCTTTTCAACCATTGTTGGTTCAAAAAAAAGAAGTTCCACAGATATAGTAATTGCACTGCCAGGAACTGAATGTGTGCTACTGCTGGTGTTGCATCATCGGAATCAGTCGGAGGCATGCAATCTCCGTTTTCTCCCGAATTGATCATCAACGATCACTGCTGGCAGAAAAGGCAGCTTCGGGCAAGCTTGCAACACCCGTGGATATCGCCCGGTTGATTGCAACTACACCAACTGAACAACTGGCGGTATCAGACTCTGCTCTTCCCCTATCCAGTCTGTATCTTATATTCTGCACCTGAGGCGGCGGTGGTGTAATGGCAGGTGGCACGCTTACCACGCGCTCCGGGGATCATGCCCTTCGATTCCCTCCCGGGCCCACTAAGGATTCTACCGCCGGAGGCGGTAACCTGGTATCAGGTCCCTTTGGGAGGGTAACAACGTGACATGTACATCGGCTGGCCTACGCAACTCATTGTATAGGTCACATCACAGCGAGATAGTCGATTTCTCCGCCACCGTAGACCACCCTATTGAACTCCGCCCGAACCGGGTAATTGAGGGGATTCAGGTCAGGTGACCTACTTGGATATTCCATCTTCTTTAGGTACTCAGCCCCTTCCATTCCAAGTAGGCGAGAGTTTCTCCAACGCCCTTCGATTTCATGTGGTGGCACTCAATGCTGTAGCAGTACAAAGTTTCCAAGAAGGTACGGGCGACGACATGTGAGGAGGATATTCTTCACGAGTTGCTCGATGTAACCGCCAGCGCTCACCTTCAGTCCGGGGTCCACGAAGAAAATATTGGTCTTTCCATTCCAGGTACGTCCGGTCCATACCATCAACCCGCGCCTTGGACTGCGGTGAAGATGATGTCCTAGACCGTAGCGACGTTGTCGGAGCTGCTCGATGTTGGAGGTCTTCCAGATTGAGAGTACTGGTCTCCAGGTAGCTACCCATGGGTGACTCCACACTAGAAGTTTCGCAGCTGTTTGGAGGTGACATGAATTCCAAAGGTCTTCTCCAGTCAGGCTGCGACTGGAGATGACTTCATATTTTGGTGTACATGAAGGTGATGGGCGAGAGCCAGCTCCTGCTTATCGAGGAACATCTTGGGTATCTTCGCCCTGGTACTCGTATCCACGTCTTCTCTCTGGGCTGCGAAAACTTTGCTGATATGTGACTCGGTCGAAGTGACTTTTTTTGCCCCCCCCCCTGTATATCCAGGGACGAAATTTGTTAATGCCGAAGACTTCATCCTTTACTTCATCCTTTATCCTGCAGCTGCGTAGTGTTTTCATGAGGTTATTGGGGTCAGTGTATTTTTTTCTTAGAACTTCGCATGGTCTTCTTCTCATTAAAGGTGAGCACATGGATGCCGACGCGGCGCTACCATAATACCTCGCACGTTGGTCCACCCGGCCATACAACGAAGTGCATTGTCGACCCGGAAAAGGCAAGCTAACTCTCCTTTTTATTTTTCAAAACAATCGCAAGTTTTCTCTTTTTTTACTTTTTTTTGGTCTCATAAGCACAGCTTGCCCACAAGGGATGGATCGTGACTCGCTATGGCCATCAGATGTGCAGTGCATTCCACTACAAATGTCATCGGATGCGTCTTTCTAATCTCACTCCAAATCGGCGAGAAGATTTTGGGAACAGATTTATGAACGTTTCTTCATGCAGCAGCCAGAAGGTCGTGAGACGAATATTTGACGTAACGTGGCACTCTACGCTGCTGAGTCACTGCTCACCTATATTTATTATATGCTATTTAATTCTTTGCCTGCATCGACTATTTTCACTTTTTATTAATGTTTCAGAACATGCGAGTAGTTCATTACAAGATTGGACGCCTTGCGGTTTAAAAAATGCTAGGGCATGTCACCACTCACAGCTCTCACCGCAAGCGATTTCGTCCTCAGAGAATGTGATATCATTTGAGGGCGCTCAAACTACCTCTAGAACCAGAATTTTGGCTGAATATGAGATTTCGGCTTATCTTGAAAATGTGGGGCGGTCACGGTTGAGCGGAGGCCCAGTAATGCCAAGCCAGGAGCCCAAGCGCCAGCTTGACGTTCTCTAATCTCTCAACGATTTGGCAACATTTCCGAAAACGGTGTGCTACGGTTTTACCCACTTCACATTCTCCTCCTCGAAATTTCCTCTCGCTATTTCTGGTCTTTTGACTCTCACTTTGCTAATATTCTAGAAGGTCCGGGGATAACTAGTAGGTAATTCCATCCCAAAAGCCGCAGCCCATCATATACCAGCCTGAAACCGCTTTCTGCAGCGATTCACCCATGATCACACTCTCACAATTTCGCAGTTAGCTAGAAAGTTGTCTCCCAAGAAGCTTGAAAACCCGAACACGAATGTGTCTATTTGGCGGCTCTGGTTTCCGTTTCCCCTTGAAGTCAGTACCTCTTCGAGAACCTCTTCAAGTGCTTAGCAAATCATAAAAGGGCACAGATATTCAAGAGACACTTGAATACGTCCACAATTGGCAAAAACACGTCCAAAAAAAGCAAAAAGAAACGTACTCCATGGATCGCAACCTTCAACCCGCTCCTAGCCTGTACATTCACCAGCTGTGCCAAGTGACAATAATGGTCACTCTCAAGAGGTTTACACGCGCGCAAAAGTCTATAGCACCGCAGGAAAAACTCCTATAATTCCATTCCAAAACTGTTTAGTACATTTGCAGCCCTGTTCTGAAATCAGCATACGAAAACACATGTAGGAGTAGACATCTCGTCTCAGATGGCCATAGCGGGTAGGTGACCCGTCTCCATATGGAGAAGATTCGTTTTCTTCACTGCATTTCATGGGATTATTAAAGGTTCTAGTGATGAGCGTACATTATGTGCAGAAGTTCTTTGATGACTATTTTCTATATCGCTTGAAACCCGACGAAGGAGTTGTGAGGTTAGTTGCCAAATTGCTTGCTTCTCTTAAAGTTTGGTAGGCACTGTTCAGTCTATCGCATGAGCGGAGTCAGACCCGCCATTGCGC
>MU931312.1:0-19526 GCA_036418165.1 Cooperia oncophora
TAGCAGCGAAAAAATATCAATTTCAAGAAAAAGATTCAGAAGAAGTTCAAGAAAGATTGCAAACCGTCATCAATGCGGCGGAAAGTTTTCACAGGCTTCGTGCGTTTGAAGCACATCTCACAAGGCCTACCCCAGGTAAAGTAGGGTAATAGTAACCCTTTACTGCTCCATTCTTCATAATCGGTCCCCATTTGACTGAAATATTACTCCGAGAATGCCTTCAGAATTGTCAGTTTGACCCTCAAGCGCGAGTGTTACATCCGCTGAACCCGAAAACGTCTGGCAAAAACGTGGCTTTGGCATTCAGTTGATATGCATCTGTCAAAGAAGGTGAGAGAACTTCATTCTGTGTATCAGCCTAATACCAAAGTAACGGTTGTGGTACTGCACTAGCTGCAGTCGTGGTGCATGAAAGCAGATATCTAGGATTACTAGTTTTCCACCTAAACCTCGTTGCAAAAACAATCAGGTCAACCTGAATGTAACGAGCAGCCTTGTTGGCCGCCGGATGCAGGGTATGTCAAAGGATTGGGTTTGACGCGGCGCCAGCCTGTTTTCCACCAACTGCTGAAGAGGGCAAGCGACAACAGGTTGGCGCCACGCCAGACTCACCCTCCCCCCCCTGACGCCACAAGCATTGCAGTGAATGAAACTTAAGTTTAACGTTACCAACAGAGCACTTCAGTTTATTGCTGCATCGTCTAGGGTATGATAAACCTGGGCACTTTAGCCATTACACCTCGAATAGTTCGCACGGAAAAAATTGTTAGTTTAATGTTGTTTGAGTGTTGACTGATCAACCAACAGTTTTATGTCATTTAATTATTAATGGTCTCATCAACAGTTTCGTGTTGTTAATAAATTGCATTGTCGGATAATAAAATTCGCAATTAAACATGTTTGAAGATCGAAGGTTAAAGCAGGAAAAACTACAAAAACGACCAAAATTACTGAATCTAAATCTACCAGTGTCACTACTTTACGCCTCGTACGTGTCGCATTGTCTTTGCATACTTGCAGCGCGCACACGTAGGCCCCGCCTTTGAGATGAAGATAATGCGCCGAAAAGTTTCCGCTTGGACATCTTTTCTGGAGTGCGCGTACGACCCTTCGATCTCATACAGGCGCCCATTGGCGCTATTTGGCGCCAGCACTTTTTACACTAGAACGATTTAACACATTGCGTAATATTCGATGTCCTGATCACAAATACGTTCAAAAGTTTACCGACTCCAGCCTCAGCTAGGCTGGGGCGCTCCCTGTCACCAGACGTGATTTTAGAAGAGCGCAGATGACCAGGGTGTTCTGTATTAGCGCTAAATAAGATGCATACACTAATAAGCAAAGCTTGTACAGGTGGAAATAAAGTAAGAGCCAACTTGGCGCTTACTGGCGCCCAGTTGCCATAAGCTGGATATTAGCCATGACGCAGGATACTGAATAGAAGGTTTGCAGGGAATTCGTCGAAAGACATGGAGGCATCAGGGGAAGCCAGCGCCAGAAATGAGCGTTGTGCTCGCTCCCAGGGCATCGGAGCCTGTAGCTAAGGTAAGTTTTTAACGGCAAAATTCTCGAGTATCTTGCATCTCAGTAAAGGAATTTCTTCTATCGAGTCTGAGACGGCAAAGGGTCAAGTATGTCCCATCCTTTGCGCTAACCAAATGCAAACCTGCCCTCTCGCTGGGGATCGCCAGAACGACGACGTGCCTTGAAGTTGATAGGTTATGAAGGAGCGAGGTAAATGCCCAGACCCAGTTATACCCAGTCTGTTAATGTGAACATCTAACTTCTGCAGCCCACTCTCATTCCGAACGAGTCCCTCTTCTTCTGCTGCCCATTAGCGGTAATTCCTGCACTCACCTCTCATTATTATGAGCATACACTGAAGGTGTTCTTTCCGATGCTGATACTAAGTTTTTTGAAGCGTTTTGTTATGATGTAAGGTGCGGGTTCGACTCCTGCCTGGGGCACAACTTTTGCCTACAACTCAGCATTCTTATGCTATACTGAGTATTCTTTTAAGAGAGACAGAGAGAGGCGGTCTTAGTAGCGCTCGGACAAAGCTTTTGTCCGGAAGGCGTGAGGTGTGGGTTGGAGTCCTGCCTGGGATCTAGACTTCTGCGCACAACTATGCCTTCCTTTGATAACTTTCGGAGCGTGAACTGCGACTTTAAACAGCAGTTATGATTACAGAATATCATGAAAAATTACATTTGATCTTTGAACGCAACTGCCTTTCCCGTACCCACATTCCCCAGACAATCGGCACATCTGAAGTCGTCACTTTATTCGGTTGTGATCGTTTGGGTTCCAATCACCTGTCAACCGCGATCAATCATTGTTCGTTGTTCTGTTGTTCGAATACTTGTTCTGCCAACTCCAACTGCAATCATAAGGAACTTCCAGTTAATGTCTGACAAACAGGTGACATGGTCTTACCTTCCACTCTAGTCGGGTGAACATTCTGTTCATCCGTGAATTGACATACTACTCATGGCGAGCAACGATAGAGTAGCTTACAGTCCTTATAACCAAGGATAGTATCTACACTCCTTATCCCTGAGACGGGGTAGGCGTGGCTTTTGGCATGGCATAGGACGGGTTTCTCGTGGGATACTTCAATTTGAAACAACTGCTATCTTGTTCTGTGTTAGATGTAGACATGATTACGACTGCTCCAAAATGACAATATCTCACGAAAACCTGGGCCGCCGCCATTTTAAAATCAAGTACGCAGCCACGCCTACCCGATCTCAGGGATTTCGAGTATATATGTTGGCCCTAAAGTTTCGTGAGTTTCCTGAATGGTTTGGACTTTTTTATGAGAGGCGCACCTGAAAGCACAACCAGAGACGAACTGGACCGCGCAGTTCGAGATTGAAAGAACCGCACAAAACCTACATTATAAACCGTTTTCCGCTTATTGCTAGAAGAGGAATAGCTCCCAAACCGTCCGGTCCATCCGGTTTTCACCGTGTTTAGCTTCAGCTCCAGGTTTCGAGGAAGCATTAGAGGGTGCTCCCACGGTAGCATTGAGGTGTGTTTTGTTTTGTTGAGTCACGCGGATCAACGCGCTTTTAGCGGGAAGCCGAAAAAAACTGCAAATTTTCTAGGGCTCAGAGAGCGCTGATTTTTATGGTAAAGGGGAGTCCAAATGCGTCGTGGTAACATCTTCGAAAAGAAGAAATGTTTCTTTTTGAAATTCCCATGTATGTCATTCAATTTCCGTATTTCCATCCCTATTTTCGTAGTCCTTATTCCTTTTCCGTTCAAATTGTCAGAAGGAACAAGATTAGGGATTGTGCGACGGCGTGGGATTACCACTGAGAAAAGATGGAAGGGAACAAGTATCAGAAACAAGAGTCTAGCAGCTCTCATGGGATGACTAGTAACCTTGGAGGGGGTATTCAAAGGGTTTATTGTGGAAGAATAGAATATGAGTAGTGGAAATCAGGACTTTTGCATTGGCCCACTAGTGGAAAGGGCTCTGGGGGGGGGGGGGGGGGAAGGGGAGAACCACTAAAAAAATAGAATACATTGTAATCTCAGATTACTGGGGTTGCAAAGCATTGCATTTGTTATTCATAGAACATAATATAAATAATGTTACCCCGGTCTTGCACAAGGGTTCTTTTAAATACTCCCTTCGAAGTTCTTAAAGCTAAACCTTCAAGGTGCAGCTCGGCGACGAGGGGGCATTTTGAATTTTTGGTACTTGCCATCGACGTCCAGCCCATTTAGAGAGCTATTTCATGTGCTTACAGTAGTTGAACAGTAAGCGCCCCCCTTCGAAAGGCCTGCCTTGGGCCGCCCCGCTCGCGCAAGGTTTTTCTAGCAGGATTCACAGGTCTTCAGCCAAAGTAAGGTATGCAAATTGGAAAGCAGTGAACTTGTAAGTAGTGCCCCCCCCCCAAAAATCGCCTCTCTTCCTCACTTCGTCTTAGTTTTTCGAACCTGGATGCTCCTGACTTTGTCAATTTTCTCTGGGGGTATGGCATTTTCACCTCCTGGTCCTAATGCATGAGACAGTTGAGTGGGTGCTCTATACAGACATCAGCTTGCTGGGAATAGTTGGCAGCGATGCCTGTCGCTAAAATTAGATGTAGTGCCATCAAGAACAACGATAAATGCAGTCGATAGAGTTTTGCGGAACCAACGGACGCACGTTTTTAAACAGCGACGATTATGCTCAATGCGACCTTTTCTGAATTCGGACCCCGATTCATAAACTACTCGGCGACATTAAACCATTTGGTAATTAATCGCTCTTTGAATGTGGCGCAAACTTCAACGCAAAACTTTCACTCACGATGACTGGAGGGAGGTGTCCCCCACTACACTCAACGGCGCAAGATTTGGAATGGGAGACACCAGGGGGGGGGGGTGTGAAGAGGGGATTGTACCGAAGGAGGAGAAGTTTGGGGTGATGCAGCCGAATCCAGCGAGAATGCTGCCCAACGCCGTGGTGTGCCCCTATTGCAAACTGTGACAGAGTTTTTCGGGCTGCATGACGTCAGGAGTCCTACAGAACCAAAGGGATGCTTTGCATGGGGCAGTGCACGAGCCACTTGAACGGAAAAGTTATGCAGCTGCGTCAGACTGACTGTAGGCCTACCTGAGGACCGCCCGATGCTAAGGATGAATGATTTCTGTTTTCGTGACAGTGGAGGGGCTGGTGAAGAGTTAGCTCCAACTCAGAAGCCTAGGAGGAGCATTTCAGGAATATTGTGTTTTGTTGCTTCATGAGCCTGTCACCCTGCGTAAGTTTTAATGAGAGCGAATGACCCTGCGCGGATCGGCTTGGGGGGGGGGGTGTTCTGCTACCTCCCATTGTTGTCGTGTTTATTACTTTACAGGTATTCCTTACAGGATTTGACAAGTAGTTTCTACAAACTTTGGCTGGTATCTTTTCATGGCTTCACAAGGTTTCCAGACTCTACTTTATGGCTTGACACGACAAGAGAAGTAGCGAAAGTTCAGAATGCCCCCCCAGTCAAAGTGAGCCAGTGACTCTTTTCTGCACTCCGCCTCCTTCTCCCTAGCTTTTTCATCTATAGTAAGGCATGCTTGTAGGTAACCCAAAAGTCATGGGATGGAAGAGGGTAAACATAGGACTTTAGGCCGGCGTCTGGCACCTGCTGGCGCCACCTAGAGCACTGGTCAAAAACTGCAAATGATCGGTATCGACTCACGGAACATTCCCGCGCCCTATCTCTGTGCCAAAGCCAATGAATGTTTCGGTTTTGACGCTTCAGGAGTGTTGTGTCTTTCTTTTTCGTCCTTTGTCCATCATCATCATCATCATACGTCATCCTCGTGGTGCCCAGCGTCACACTCATTTGACACCAGTTCTTGGCGTAATTGCCTCGAATAACCTGAGAGAACTGGCTATTTTCCTCTGCGAGTCCACCACTTCACCACCTTCCCATAATTATCCGCTCACCTCACCGAAAAGAATGCGCTCAATTTCGTTGAGCTCTATCGTTTTTGGAACTTGTGCAGGGGCCGTTCGTTTGGGAGGGGCATTTTGCACTTTAGTGCTTCTTTGGGCCAATTCGTGTCGAAGAAACAATCTCGCCTTGTAAGACTGTGAACCCTTGTGAAGCTGCCAAATGGCAATGAGAAACTTTTCAGGGAATTTGACAGGATTTTCACGGGTTACCTGTGCAATTTTCGCTAATACCATTTGCTGCCCCTACCAAGCCGAATTGCGCCCTTTTCCGTTTTATTTTCTTGCTGAAAGGTTTCAGAAAAACTCGCTCTCATCTTCAGTAGATCCCCATAAAAAATTTTTTTGAGTAGGCCAACCTAACTTGTTCTTGGTTTTTGTTGGATTTTTTTTAACTGATCAAGGGAATGAAGTCAACGATAGTTCGTGACGAAGTGCTGTAAATATGTAGCAAAAAGCAGCAGTAGCGCAAAAAAACCTGGAGGAGGCACAAATCACATTTTCCAGAGTTTCTTGGGATTTTCCAGATGAAATCTTGCTTCTCTCTTCCTCTCTCTCATTCTTATTTCCTTTTTCATTCTTTCTTAGCTTATCTTTTTCCTCTCTCTCTCATTTCTTATTTGCTTCTTTCATTCTTTCTTACGAAGGGAGTAATATCTACTGGTTACACGTCTGTTTACTGGTTTGAGTTACTAAAAATTCAGTAAACTATTGGAAAGGCGTCTTTTGACTTGTTTCATATTTTTTTTCTGTGCTGTGACATTTCCATCTGTTTATTTCCTAGACTTTGCTGTCTTTTTAGTTTTTGTTAGTTTATTTTTCTCAAGATTGCCTAGTTGTCTAGCGCGTCGCTAGGTGGCTTTTTCGGTCCCCCCTTGTTATTGCACCCTTTCAGCACAGTAAATTATGAAATAAGTAGATAAAATTATGTATGATGATGTAGTTGAATGCACAGACAAATAAATAAATTGGCAATATGTATACAAGTGAATGGTGATAAGTGGTACCGTTGGTCACCTACGTATTCATAGACCGAATCCAGAAGGCTAGCTAGCGAAGTCTGGCATGGCGGGGGCACCGAATGGTAGTCAGCTAGTTCTGAACAGGCTTGTTGTGAAGATCTGTGGATACCTGTTAACAAAGTGGCTTACCCCCCTATTTCGCAGCTCCACTTAAGTTTACAGGTCTCATCAAAGTGAAACCGGTTATTCAACATGACCTAATAAAAGGAATTAGCGAAAGTGCAAGGTGCTCCTCTAAGCTGAACAGCGCTAACCAAGCATTCCGTCTCTCCGGGGTCAGTTAATTTATACCAGAATTCTTTCAGGGATAAAACACTTAGCCCTATCTTAGCCCTATCTTATCACTTAGCCCTCAAGCCATTCCACATTCCAAAGCCACTGCGTCTTTACATGTAAGTAAAACACACGGCGCATTCCAGTATGCTCGATCTACGCCTAGAGCTATACGCATTATTCCTTTCCGATCTGACCGATTTCTAGCGCTATTAATTCATCCCACAGAGCTGAACAATAGGGCTGTTTACTTGACTACTTCCATTGTGTGATCCTCAATTCTTGGAAAGTACTGAATAAAAATACTAAAAGGAATTCGGGTGAATTTAATTTTTTGTTGTAGCCAGGGCACGTCATACGCTGGGAGTCCTAACGAGGGGGGTCTCATTCTGCCGTTAGAGGGTAGAAGATCGTGTTCGCCTTCGAGAAGAAAACGGTTGCTGAGTTTTCTCGGTTTTTCCTGTTTCGAGTACTACACCCGCACCTCGCTCGACGGCAGTTTTTTTTGCGGAGAAATGATGTAGTTCCTTCGGAAGTGTGTAAAAAGTTGGAGAGGATGTGGCAGGACGCCCCTGCTCACAGCTGGAAGATGGGAAAGGCGAAAAAGGCCGTATCAGGCGGACGGAGAATCTTTAAGGGAGTCGCATTTGCGGGAATTTTTCCATCAATGGCAGGACGCCACTGTAACAGCTAAACTTGCTAGGTCTTTACCAATGAAAATGTGAATGTGGTGCCCACAGGAACTTGAAGGTAGGTGGGCAAAAACTACAGCGCCCCTTCCCGTATGCCTGCCACAGGAAGTAGTAACGGGATAGGCGCCATGGCTAGAAGGGCAGGTACGAAATGGCTCCCCAGTAACTCACAATGTGTCGCTAATAGCCATTCTAAACTTAGTGCCCACTCTATTATTTTGGGGTTCCTTTTTCCTTCAGGAACTTCCGTTCTCCTTCCTTCCTCCTTTTTACTGCTGCTCGTATGCAGGAGTCAGAATGTGGAACGCCCTCACTGTTTGGCGCGAAAATCTTACGCAGAATTGCGATTTTCGGCCTTTGAAATTTGCCCTTCTGGTAGATTTTCCTTCCTCATTCTTTGTCCTCTAAGACATTCTGAATTCCCAACTTCACGCTTTTTCGCCGCAGTTTTTTTTCCGAAATTGTCCTCTACTTTCTCCGCCCCCCCCCCTCCCTCCCTCTAAAAATCCTACTGGCAGGGGCGCATGCAAGGCCTCGACATGTAGAAGACATTTCTTTGAAGGCGGAGTACGGACTTTCTCCTCTTTAGCGCACCAAACACGACCCTTTTGACTGAAATAACCAACGGCACGACGTATCTAGCCTAGATCAGGCGCATATAATTATATTTTTTACTTAGAGTACTGCAACAAGCAAATTTTGTTTGATGAACATGACTTTTAGTAATCTTTTTTTAGCTAGGCTTATTCGGTCGAACTCGCAAGTTCGCACTGGTGACTCTCCATCTGAACCTCTTTGTTGACATTTTTACAGTTTGTTTTGTGCTTCGAGTTGACTGAATCCGACCTTGAGATCGATATCGCCCTCTTCCGCGAGCTCCAATGCCAAGACATACATCTTTTTTTTGCTCACCTATTTCTCGCTGTACTGTGAACAACTTCTCAGTCAGTATGCCTTACTGCTGACTCAGAGTTACGTGACAATCCAGAGGCCGAATCAATTCTAGAGTTCATGAGGGGTTCAGTGGGGGCGACGCCCCTTTCGTCAACTGAGGTGTGAGTTGCCGTTCTCCAAAGTAATGGGGGGAGGGAAACATCGGGTAAGGTTCGGCTATACGTGATAGGCCGTTGTCTAATCCCGTCTCTCTACTCTTCTATTTGCGTCTTTTTTTTCGCCTTCTCTCAGGACACTGAAGCTTCGCTTATGAGGAACTGTTCACAAGAGCTTCTTGGTCTCATTTGTATGCATGTGTATGACCTTGGAGGAGTTGGCACGATAAGTCGCTTAAGACGAGTAGCATGACTGCGCCTAGCAGGACTAGCTCGGCCGCTCTCACCAAGCGCTACGGCGCAGCTTTTTTAACACGACAGAAGGTACCCATTAAGGCCCTATCTGCATCAGCGCTGCACATACTGACCTCGAACGGTCATAACTGACCCGCCCGCCGCGCCGCAAATGGACGACCGCTTACGTACCTGTACTTGTGATTGCTTCCATTTGAGAGAGTAAACTATGAAATGAAGGACTGACTATCGGAGGCTGCATGCGATTAGATGGTGCATACGGCCACCAGTACCCAAAACCCGATAGCGCTTATTAGCGCGATGGCGAAGGGAAACTCATCGAATTGCTTCTCTGAGTCGTGAAGCACACGCAAGGCTCGCTTTTGCAAGTTTTGACCATTGCAACTCGTTTTCCCTTCATTTATTACGCCACTATCTAGCACCCACATTTCGAGCGCGGGGTAGCATTTTGAGCCACGACGAAACAAATTTGTGGTGCATATGCTTCAATTCCATCTGCAGATTCGGACTGACTCGTACAAGCTCTAGCATTAGCCTTTGGTCCGGTAAACTGGTATCAGAATTTGTTTTGAAGCAGCATGACAGCCCTGAGCCTCCTTCGAAAACCACGCGCCAGCCACCGAAAGACTGTTCGGTATAGCCCATATCGCACTTCCAATCCTCTAGAGACTTATGAATGGAAGTGGAGTGCATTGCCTCATCCGAAAACACTTGGAACTTCTGTCACCAGTTCGTTCACTTAGAAATAGCACTTCCACTGTCTTGGGGTTCGCCTTGCTCTCGGAAATTGGCGCCATCAGCTTGAGCTAAAATCCAGACGGCTTCTCCTTCTTTCAGGACCATTTGCAAGGTTCCCTCAGATTGTGGTTACGGTATATGTCGTCCAATTGTTTTAGCACGCACACGCAACAATAGGAATCACCATACCATTGCAGGTTCTGGTTGTGCTATTTTTGCGTCTGCCACAAAGACAGGGCTGCTAGAGTGTCGCTTGTAGTGGCCGTTGGCAATCATCAACAGTACGGCCATTGGGCGGAATCCAGTTTCGTTGTAGTGATAATGCCACTGATGATCACGATGAAGAAATCTTGTTTCTGTATGCACGTCGTTGTTAACCTGCTTCTTCCTTATCAATTTCACACCTACAGAGAGATTTTCAAAAGCTCTAATCAGTCGTACATCTAGAAGCCTTTTTTAGGTAATTTGTGAGTGTTTGGTAGTATGCGATTTTAAAACCACATCTAGCGGTTTAAAAATATCTACCGAATCTATATTATGCTGGAACTCACCCCATCTTTTCGATTTTTCAAGTGCATATCTTGCGTCATAACTATGAACAAATGGACTTGTTCATGCCTTGTCCAGGCAGGGTACAGCACGTGATGTGTGAAATGGTGGGTTGGTACGACCCCCCATCTAAGTGAGGGTCTCGGTCCGACCCCCCGCTTCCCAACACCTCCGCCTACCAATTTCTCACATCTTCGCAGTTTTTCCAGCCAGTCATTCCCGAAGCTCAAAAATCTTCCGCCGCCGGGGGGGGGCAGGATGTAAGGGGAGGTCTATAGTACCTGAAACAAGGATAGATTCATCGAAAAAAACAAGCCGGTAAAAAACGCAAGTGGCAAATTCCGTCTCAAAGCACATACTACCCCTCCCCTCCCATCAGGAGAAAAACTACACACCCCTGATGTGTTTCAACATAACGATGCTGCACCCTGGTGTCAGGTCTTGATCCCGGCTGCTGGCTTTTTGAGGGCACTGTGCAGTGTCCACTACACAACAGAGACCACACCTCTAGATTTCTGTACCTCTACGTTCGGCACTCGTTCCACGAAATCCAAGGGAAATATTAGAACAGCCTTTTGACTCCAAGCCTAGGGTGCTTTACTGTGTATAGAAAGGTCTGTTGACTAACTCATTTTTGGGAGAGTATCCTCCACGCGTGCTGGTACCTGAACACATAACTCAAAGGTCCTCTTGGCAGCCATAGATTGGTACTTTAGCCTGAAATGTCAGGCAGGGCGCTATATAGTGGGGAAATGGCGAAAAAACGAAGTGTAAACGGTCAATACCCTGCAAAGAGAAGCTTTCTATAATGATTCCAAAAAGCTATTTCGGACGAGTTTTCCGTAAGCATCAGGACAATAGCAGCTACGGTAGGTAGCGGACGCACTTATTGTATTATATTACCTTGCAGTACGCGATGCGCATAATATCAGTCCCTTCATTCCATGTAAGTCGATGAGAACATGCACGTACGGTCACCCATTTGGGTGCGGGCGCGCAATAGCGTCCGGTCGGTAAGACGCTTTATAAGGGTTACGTTCCTGGAAGAAGGCGCTAAGCCATCGCCTGCATCAGGCGCAGATAATCCGTGCCTGCCAGGGTGCATTAATCCTACTGTCGCCTTAGGGATTTAGTCGGCGCATGCATTGGAGTGCTTACTACACTGCACTGTATTCTGAATATTTACTACTAATAGTATTCCGAGAATATTATATTTATTTCTATTATTATTTTCTTTCTTTTGTTTCTATTATTTCTATTACATTTCTACTACTACTATATTCCGAAAACTTTGGGTAGAACAGCCCCTCAAGCAGGCCCTAGTCATCTGTCTGAGATCTGTTAGGGCTCCTAATTCAAAATGAGATTAAGCCTTGAGGGCCCGAGCGCCCGACCAGCGTGATACTCCGCCGTATATGTGGATCTTTAGTGTGGGATGCTCCATTGACTCTGAGATGATGGAACAGGGCTATGAGTGGATTGTTCACCTCATGAGATAGTGTTCAGCGTCTACAGTTGAGACACTTTCAAGTAAGCCTCTTAAGAGGGCGATCACGTCGAGGACGTCTGGACCGACTGGAGTAAACCGTTACCGCTCAAAGCCTCAAAAAAACAAGACACTTTCAACAGAATAAACTTCGGTAAGAAATAAAGTGGTGGCTCTTGCAATATTGTTGAATTTGATCCTTCACGAGCCCCGAAAATGTCGTAAGACTCGACGTTTCGATATTCCATGCCAGAGAGGCTCGGGAGCCTGGAACGCTTTTAAGGCAAAAGGTAGAGAAAAGATTCATGAAAATTAGACGTAATGATTGAAATCCGCAACACCAGCCCTTTGCACTCTTAGGATGGTTGCCGGACAATATATCTAGCGTAACAAATTTTTAGTGATTTTTTCCCCCAGAAAGGTACACAGCAATTTGGTCCCAGAAAAATTTCACAGTAATTACAAGGGTTGTCGAGCCAGTCGTTTCCTTCTTCACAGTGGAGTAAAAAGATTAGCGAGACTGCCTATCATAAGAGTGCTGAGTTGTTGGGCAAAAGCCAGACCAGGGCCCAGGATTTGAAGTTGCTGTCCAATACTCGGCTAACGCGGTCATGCCGTTGGGCGTGGTGGTCGAAGCTACTGGCAAATCGCCGCTTGAGGCTTAGAGAGGCAAGTGTGGCCCAACGAAACGACGGAACGCGGACGATCGGGTCTGAATCCGCCGTCTGGCTCTTGCCCACAACTCAGCACGATTGTGATTAATTTCGATCCCGCACTGTGGCGTTAAGCAGCAGTTATCAAAACAAGTAACAGCTTCGAGACTGTTATCCTTTTTCGCTTCGGCAACCGTCAAGAAGCAAGGCCAGGGCAGCGCTCTGAAAGCCGTTTTGCCGAAGCTCCTACGGATCCAGGGTTCTAGTAGGTTTCAACGAGGCAGAGGTGTAGGCAGGGTACATCATGGGGATGTGCGAAATGTCGGTGTGAGTACGACCCCCCCCCCCACCCCTTCGAATGGGGTCCAGCAACGACCCGCTTATATATATATTATATAGTGGCGAAAAAGCTGTCGGGCGGGAGTATATAAACTATAATAACTATGCAACGTATATCCACGGGCGTACAGAATGCATATAGTGCATATAAAACAAAAAAAATTAATACGACCCCCCTTTTCCACAAGAAAAAAATCAACTATCAAAATAAATTTGTCTTACAAATACGACCCCCTCCCCAGAGCAAAAGTACGACCCCCCCCCCCATGGGGTTTGACACGAAAGCGATCTGTACCTGGTGTGGGGCTGCGGTGCGCGCGCCTGAGCATGCTTCGACTCGCTCCAGCTGCAAAACTAACCAAGCTCTACCACATCCCGGGACTGCAAGCTATATGCAGTACTGTCGTCTAGGGGGGGGGATAAGAACACTTCCGTGAGACTTGCCACATCGGTTAGACCCCGCATGTCAAATTGTCATAGGCACAACAATTCATAAGCCACTACGCGTTCTTTTAATAGGAGTGCAATGCGTGAGTGCAATGCGTGCCGTATCCCAAAGTAAGAGTAAAAGTAGTGTCTGCGACATCAATCGATATAGTGCATGCGGCATCAATCGATATCGAGGCTGTTTGACGCCATAGGCAATTTGTCTACATCCCAACTAATCATCCAAATGTTGGGCAGCGTTCAGAATTCGCGTCGAACGCGCGACATAAGCGCTGCTCAACAAGCGCTGCCTCCGCGCGACGGCAGCGCTTCGGTCGCGCGTTCGACGCGATCGATGCAGTCGAAAGCATGCGCATCGATCGCGTCGAGGGCGAGCGAAGCGCTGCCGTCGCAAAGTCTGAACGCTGCGTTAGGAGACTCATCCCGGACACCTCATTTCATAGTTAAAAATTTTCCAAGTTTTCATTCGCAAAAGCTATAGTGGAATTTGAAATGAATTTTTAGAATTTTGGTAGTTTCTGAGCATTGAAGCGACCACGAGTCTTCACAAATGCATCATAGGCAGAAATTCAAAGGGTTACAATTGGAGTACCATATAAGCGTCACGTGTACGGTGTGTCCCAGAACTGATTGATGGGGACATTTCTGTATCGTGGGTGGTCTGTGGTGTAAAATTCCATCTTAATCTTCTGGTAAAAGGAAGTCGTTCATCTTAAGCGTTCCTGTCTACGAGATTCGTTGCTCCATTCCGCCGAACCGGTTCGCCAATCTGCATACAGGAATTTTCCCCACACTTCCAGATATTTATTCTGTCTGTTTAATTGTTAAACCCCGTTCATTTGAGGCTTTTTTTATATTTTTTTTGCCACTCAACGTGTACCGTCAGTTGTCCTTCATTTGGTCTATTTGCTAATTGGCGCAGTTCGCCCACGTGGGGGGGGCATTTTGCACTTTCGCTGCTTCACTAGTTCTGGTTTACAAGTCTCACTCTGGTGAAACCTGTGAACTCTTGTGAAGCTGGATGCTGTCACTTTTGTAAGCAAGCTCACAAAAAGATTCTCTATGAGCGGGTCGGCAAGTTGATGGGAAGTAGAGGCGCAAAATCACCCCCCACGCCTCCCGTCGCCGAACTGCCCTGTCGATTTGATGTGGTCTCGAATCTCCCTCCAGCATACGCAGGAAGAAATTCTCTCCAGGTACAGCAGGGGGATGCGGAATGGCGAGTGATCCGTACGATCCCCTCATCACTCTCAAAACGAGCTTTTAAGGAGCCCCACCGATACTGGACTCCTCCTAGACGCTAACCCTGTCTGCCAAGGGACTGTAATGAATGCGTGATTGTGAGGATCCCCGTTAGAAGGCAATGTCTTTTCTGTCGGCAATTTGACGGATGTTTGCACACAATCTGCGCCGTTTTTCGTGCACTTGACAGACTTTACTGCGCAGCGGAATTCCCTTGTTTTTATTTGGCACGTGATTTGTGGTATTGACAAGGTCTGTCTTGCCATCTTTAGGTGGCGAAAAATCATTTCCAGCAAGGTGAAGAAACTTTGGGATTCGGACGAAAGTGTACGCCTTCTTGACACCAGTGCGGCGTTGGGGGGGGGGTGCATTTGCCCTTTCTCATAGTCGGCCGTAGGACATCAAGAAGAGCTCTGTGAAAATGTGAAGCCACGAGGTGATACCAGTGAAAGGTCGTTCGCACCACTTGTCAACTCATGTAAAGAATACCTGTCAACTCTTGTAAAGCAAAGAACACGACGATGGGCAGTAGCGAAAGTGCAAGATGCCACCGCCTCTCCCCCTCCAAGCCGAACCGCGCCTATTTGTTCAACGAAAGCTGTTCTGGATCTTGCCTAAGTGTACAATGGATGCTCCTCTTTCTAGAAGCTTCCGCTGAGGTAGTTCCGGGGACAAGCCCCGTTGAGGGCACTTCCCATCGCAGGGAGAATTTTTTCGAAATACGACCCCCCCCCTTTTGAAAGCGACGAACAAATACGACCCCTCTACTCGAGTGTTGTTCTCCCAACGATGTGGAGAAAGTTTTTCGGTAGTTGATTTTGGTAGTTGATGGCACAAAAGAAAAAAATCAAGTACCAAAAAATTTCTCTCACCTTATGCGAGCCCCTCCTTTCGCCAATCACAACCCCACTGGGGATCCCACCCGGCGACATGCCCTGGCCCCTTTTCAGATTGACTGAAAGCCATAGCCAGTTCAATACAACAGTTACATCTTATTGGTGAACAACAGCAAAGTAATCCTACCGAAAACTTCGCACAATTTGAGAGGATGGGAGGAGGTAGCCAGTTTAGGAGGGGCAACTCGATTACTTTTCACATTTTCTAAATTGAAACACACGTCGTTAACACAGCTCGTAACATTCAACGAAGATGGATCTCTGGAATGCTCTAAATCCCTGGAAATCTTCCCTCCACCAGTATGCAAATCATACTTTAGTTGGAGGATATACAGATTATCTAGATCCCAACGATATGCAAATATGAGAAAAAATTGATAAAGAGGTCGATCCTGTTCACGTGGGCGGAGCTGGCATATTGTCGCTAAGCCGCGGCATCCTTATCAAGCATTTTGGAGTAGCGGAAGAGGACATGCTGAGCGACTGCAGACCGCGCCACCTCGTGCAACGAGCGGTTTTTGTAGGTGGGGTAATCGCGGACGCTGCCTCTTAAGAATGATGCGGATCCTCACGACGAAAACTAGTCACCTACGTATGATTAACAGATTCAATAAAAGATCGTGGGTGCCCGCCCCCTGGAGCAGTTTTGGAAATAAGATTATGGCGAAGTAACAAAAGTTACGTGCGTGCCGGCCCCCCGGAGCGAGTTTTGGAAAGTAAGAATTATGTCGAAGTACAAAGTTACGTGGTGGCGGCCCCCCGGAGCAGTTTTGGAAAGTGAAGAATTATGTCGAAATAGAAAGTTATTGAGAATTAATGCTCCTGATTGAATCCAAAATTTCCTTTTTCGAATAGTTTTTTTTGACGTTAAGAATAAGAAATTAGGATAGGATTAGGAAGAATAATTCTAGCCTGACCGGCTCCTAGTTCCATGAACCGACTATGAACTTGCCGAAGTCAACAGCTGGGAGTCATTTTCTGTAACGGGAGTCTAGAGCTTAGCCGCTGGTTTCGCAGCCCAAGTGCGTGCTCTCCTTCATTTACAGCAGAACTAATGAGTTCCATCATCATGACTTTTATATGCCATCATTTTCACAGCTGTCGCATTTCTCTTGCAATCTTTTGTCTTAACAATACCGGCCCACAACAATTTTTCGTTCTGCGAGCGCTGAAGGGTTATGGTCGAACTTGATCCTGTGCTCTTAGAGTCTTATGGCTAGTGCTATTAGAGTCTTATGGCCATCCTCAATTTTTCTGTTTAACAGAAGTCTTTGTCTGCCAAGCGTGCTATAAATAATAAGATTTTAATAAAATTTTTATATAGTATTTTGATTGTTAGTTTCTTTACTATACTTTTCTATTTAGAGGGGGTGACTCAAGGAAGTAGCTTAGTTTCCGTTTCGCACGTGCCCTTAGACGGAAACCAAGCAGTTTATAATATCCTCCTTCTGTGCTCATCAGTAAGGGGAAAGGAGGAATAAGGTGTTTATCGTGATAATTTACTATTAAATGAAATTAGTAGATTAGTAAAGGTTCTTACCGATGCCGATCGTACGAGCGTAAAATGAGCCTTCATTTTACGCTCGTACGATCGGCATCTATATCCCATAGTTACGCTCCAAGGGATGGTATTGGAGCCTGACATGGTAGGAGATATTGAGCCCCCACTCCTCAGTTGTAGTCTTTTGTCTACAACTAAGCATTCTTGTATTTTTAGGAGTACAGTTTAGGTGTACATTGTTGCTAATACTCCTAAAAACACAGTAATGCTTAGTTGTAGACAGATGACTTGACCCAAGCCTGATTTCGAAGTTGTACTTCACCCTTTCCCTCCAGGTTGCCGGTCCGGTAGGGTCCAGCATGGGATTGAGTCGAGTCTGCGCCCAAGAGCACTAGCCCTGGGTGTCGCTACCGATATTGGCTACCGGTATCACGTCGTACTTGTGCGTGCTGCAAACCTCCTCCTACTTCTTCTCTAGCCCACACTATAGCAGAGCGCCCTCTTCTGGTATGAAGACACCAAAGTCTGCAGCGGCTAGCGCTGTTTGGGACTTCCTTCAGGCTGTTTTCCTCAAGGTGGAGGCTTATCTCACGATCGATCACCTTAAGTGCTGAGCTCTGTAGACCTGTAGAACGTTACTACGGTAAATGCGTGATCTGTCGAAGGAGTAGCCTCAGTTCAAGAGTATTACGCCTATCAGCGAGTGATCAGCTGTTTTTTAGTTACACTAAATTTGGTGAACTCACAGGATTATCCTCTTTGAATGATAGTGAAGTGCAACTCAAAAACTAGTCCACCTGTTCGTTGACAGCCTAAATCCTCGTAAATTATTGCGCGTGCTCATCCGTCATCATACGTATCCCCTTTGATAGAGAGATTTACTGTCAGCACATTCATTGCGGTGCCGGCGCGATAGTTCGTCAGAAATCGCCATATAAATATTTTACAGCATAGAAGAGTTTGTTCGGTATTTGTAAGAGTCATTAGGTGGGGTAAGAAGTTCATAGATTTCTTCTTCTTTCATCTATTTCAGTAATTTTTCAAGAGTTGAAAAATGGGCGACACCTTAGTAGCTGAAATCGATCTCACTTTGTATTGGCATTGTAATAAGCCCTTTTTCAGTCTTCATTTTCACACCAGTTCTTTTGAAAGGCATTGCGGGTTCCACTAATGTGCTACTCTATGTTTTGTCTGTAGTCGACCGGTTGTCACTATTTTCATTCGATACGCAGTTCTTCTGAAGGGATTTACTTGGTTCATGATGTAAATGTGAGTAAAAATGTAACAGTTGATCTTAAAGGGGAAGTTGTAGCAGAATTCCTCATTCGGGTTTTCAAAAGCGGCTTAAAATCGACTGGAAATTCCTCTAGGAAATAATATTCAAAAGCAAGGTTTAAAAAGATAGACCCTTGATCGCAATGATTGGCGACTCCTTCTCTTGAGACAGTGAAGAAGAGAGACGCGCTAGTGAGGTGTACGCAATGGTTGGCTGCCTCCGCCCACACGATTATCATAGACTATGTCTTCTAACACTATTAATGTGTCAATTCCAAGCAAATAAAGGAGAAGCAATAAACAAGATGCGCTTTCCTGCAGTGAAAAGGCCAGTGGCTCCCGCTACTACACTCGTAGGCATGGGGAGGGAGGTGGGGGGGTTAAGTCGGCTCCGCTGCGTGCCTCATCCCAAAGAAGGAGCTCACGACATCCGTTTTTGAAGTGTCGTCTTTAGCTTTTTCGGTATTGCTAGTTATAAACGTTCAATTTTGAGTCCTAAAATTCGCGTTCCCTTACTTCACTCAAAAGCAAGTGGAGTAGAAGGGTCTTGATCAGGATATCTGGCAAGAGTACTGAAACTAGCTGGTATTGGTAGTTGGTTGACCCGACACAGCACTGGCGTCAGATCAACTTACATCTTTATCTGACTAAGATCAACTTACATCTTTATCTGACTACCTTATCTGAGTACTACCTTTCATAACCTACTTGATCTGACACCAAACTGTTGTGTCATGAAAACTGTTAGGAGTTGTGGCTAAGGGTAATGCCGCACCTGGGATGTCTTGAACTAACCCATGTAAAAGAAGTAATGAATTCTGAATAAAGGGGCGCTAAAGTAGCAGGGTAGAGCACTCCATAGTGCCCCTGTATCTCTTCCCCTAATTAAAGCTCGTGCTTGTGGTTAGTGGAGATTAGGTCCTTTCTGCGAGTCTATCCTTCGGCGACTCTTGTCGTCTGCGCTCTTATCCTGAGATGTTTGATACAGAGGCGTGGCTGAGAGGTCTCCAACTACGTTAGCGCCGAAAAGACAGGTAGAGGTAGCTACTCTGAGCTGTCATTCGAGTTAAGCGAGCTCTTCTTGAGCAGCTTTTTTTAAATTTGCGTGAGGTACTCGACTTTCTTTGAATTCCTCTTGGGTGCTAACATAGCTGAGAGAGATCACACCGCGGCGCGACTGTCTGCTCTGTGCTCCTTGCCTAGTCCCTACTTGAAGTCGCTTAGCTCTGGATAGATAGGGGAAAGAACGTAGTAGATGAGATGTAACTGAAATCATAGCCTCACAGGTAAATAGATCAGAATTCTGTTGTGAATTTGTTGTCAAGAAACTACTTGAAAATTGTGAGTTGGGATATAATAGGGCACTATTTTTTGTAAGGCGAACATTTAGGTTCGGGGCATCCAAGGCGTTAGAAACCGGAGAAGTTGGTCCGCCCCTCCGAGGATCCTTTCCCTAGGGCCTCTCCCTCTGCACATTTGTGTGATGTCTCTTAATGTGATCTGTGTTTCCCTTATTCTTCTCGCTGTTTGATGTAGCGTGTTTCCTTCTCTACACATGGCGTATTTCGAGTATAAACTAAATAAGTAAACAAATAAACAAAATGGAGCCTAAGACATGTCATTCTTAAGCACTGTGCATTTGATGACCACGTTTTCGGTT
>MU931313.1:0-18013 GCA_036418165.1 Cooperia oncophora
TTCGAAGCGAAGGTACCCTCATAAGGCCCTATCAAGCTGCAACATACCGACCCGGACACCTACCGCGCCCGCCCGCCCACAAATGGACGACCGTACCTGATGCTCGTATTGCTTCATTTGCGAAGTAAAATATGAAGAAGGGATTGATATGAAGCGGCAGCGGTGCTGCATGGATATATTAGCACATATGTGCAGCAGTACCTACTGTAGCGGTTATTGGCACGATGCCAACGGGAAACTCGTCCAAATTGCTTCTGAGTGGTGTAGAACAAAAGGGCTTTTCTGCAGGTTTCTGACCGTTTCACTCTGTTTCTTCCTCACTTTCCCACTGTGCGGCACTCTGCTAGCATTTTAGACCAATTACCACATTACCGTGCCTATGCCTTTAAAGGCGATTTCCGTGTGCACGTCGTGGGTACAAGACTTTAACAATTTTTAACAATTTAACAATTTAACAACAAAATTGCAGTGCGTAGTTGACTTTCTAGTGAGTAAGAAAGCGTAGAAACCACCTTCTCGAAGGCTGTCCTTCTCGCTATTGGTCGTGACCAACGGAATAGCATAAGATGGTCAAAATGAACTCTGATTGACGATAATTGACAGCTGGAATTGCCTCAGACCAAAGACCTAATGGCCAGCTTAGAAAATGCATTGGCTTTTACCTCGCTGCAGCTACTAAGCTGTGTTAAGTTCGACAAATCTACTATTCTTGTGTCATAGTGGACTTTAGGCATGTTTGTGTGTTTTAATTCCTTTTTTATATTGTTCATTTCGTTTTATCTTCGCTTTTAATCAAATATCTGGAGCACGCTGAGCGCAATAAACAAATAAATAAATAATCAATGCGCGATAGGCGACGACATACTGAGAACGCGGGGAGGAAGCAGAATGGCATTAGTGCGACGCACGGGCAACATAGGCCTGCAAGATTCCTCTGGGCGCCTATTGGCCTAACACCTAGGCTTGAAATGAAAAATGAATGAAAAAAGCGCGTTGCTCGAAAATTTTTCTCGTGAATATGTCCTGCACGGGAGAATGTTGTGTTCAGGACAGGAGCTGCGTGGCGCTTCTCCCAAACAAGGACGCCATTATGGTGCCCAACCCAGGTGCAACATGCCGACTCGAGCGCCCACTGCAACAACCCGCCCCCAAATGACCGGACAGTCCCATCAAGGCTGGTACTCTATCATTCATTGAGATTGCTTTCTGAGTCGTGTGGAACAAAGACTTTTTTCAGGTTTCTGACCGATTCACTTCGCTTTTTCGTCATTTTCACACTTTACAGGGAGAGGCGTATGGGGCAATGGAAGACAATTTTCTTCCTCGACTTTCGAGGCGATATAAATTTACAATTTTAATTGAATTCTGACTGCACATTTCTACCATCATATTCTACATCACGCTTTATGCTATCACGATGCTCTGCCACAACCTTCTGGACGGGGGCGCCGCGTTCGAGACGGATTCATGCTACGCGACCGTGATTTGGTGCCTGAGTTAGCGGTCGTTGGTTTCTCCGCCACTGTAGACCGCCCTGTTGGGCTCCGCCCAAATCCGGTAATCGAGGAGTTGAGTCTGATGACACAGTTGGATATTCTCTGATGGATGTCTTCTCCAGGAGCTCAACGCCCTCTGATCCCAAGTAGGCGAGATTTTTCCAACTCCGTGTGCTGGCACCCACTCCTGTAGCAGTACGAAGTTTCCAAGAAGGTACAGCGTAAGAACTGAAGACAACGCGATATACTCCTCGAGCTGTTCGATGTTGAGAGTCCGAGCGTCACTCTTCAGTCCAATGTACCGTCCGAAGAAATATCGGTTCTTCCATTCCAAAAACTTCTGCTCTCGTAACAACCAACCCGCGCCTTGGCGACTGTGGTGAGCATGATATCCTGCGACCGCTAACCGTCGAAGCTGCTCGATGTGGGAGCGTCTTTCAGTCAAGAGTGGCAGTCCCCAGGTTCACTCCATGGGTGACTCTTTTACACATCCATGAGTAGCCCCTAAATGCCATTTGGGAGGTGACGGAATTCCATTAAGGCCTTCTTCAGTCCGCCTGCGATCGTAGATGGCCTTCTATTTTTTGAGTTGGGTTCAGAAGTTACATTGACAAAAGTCTCCCTTTGTTTATCGATGAACATTTTGGCACCGCCGTGATACTACCGTTATGCCACTCTTGCTGCGCAGGGCTGCCGAAAACTTTGCTGATTGTGGCTGGAAGCATGCTGTTTTTTTTTGCCGCGCCCACCGCCCCCATATGCAGGCGCTACTATATTTAGAGCACACCGGATTTATCATGCCAACTGCCTCTATGGAGTTTTAGCCTTACTTTGTCGGATCGCGCCTCCAACTGTGATCTATCCAGTAAATACTTTTGTTCTGCATTTTTCATGAACTGTAGCGCTCTCCTCGTGGTTTATGAGCATAAATATACTACATTATATTCCCATCCCATTCAAAGCGTGCAGGTGGTCATAATTGTTTGCAAAAGATTTCAGTGGGGTTACAAGGGGCACCATACATTTGGGATGCTGGAGCTTCCATAGGTCACCCCGTCTAGGCCTCCATTTCAAAGTATCCTTTCTCTGAATTCTGATTGGATAGGTTTTCAGCAAGTATACCTAAGTCGTCTCTATTAAGATTTCGACGATGTCCTGGTGCGCGGAGCGGGATTTTAACAGCTGTAGAAGGACGGAATTTCGGTGATTTTTAGAACGCGGCTATACACGAGGATGAAAGTACGACGGGTACGCCCATATCGTTTGCTTAATTGAAAAGATCTGATCTCATCTGAATTACTCATTATTGTATATTAGCTACAAACTTGTTAAGGTACTTCTCGAACGCCACATCACCTCTAATTATATAGGGTAACGCCAGGCTTACATTGATGTCGTTGCACTGATCCACGGGTTCTTTGCGAGAAATTTTTGTCATTTTGACATTTTTGTGTGTTGTCTCAAAACCGTTCAGCGATTGGTCTTTTTTAACAACGGATGGGTGTCCAAAGGAAACCCCAGTAACAAAATGTTGGGCCTCCTCATAATTTTCAAAGGAAAGCATCACGATTCAACTCGCGAGGGAGTCCTGAATTTTTCCCATCGACGGAGAGGAACGGCCGTGGTAACTCGTTAAAAGTGTGACATGCTCGCCACTCCACAGTGTGCGGATGTGGGGCTATTGTGATAGCGCAATGGTGGGTGTCGTTCCACGGGTACGAGATTCAGTATTGCAAATGCAGTGATAGCTTGATGCCCTTTGGAGCGCCACTCGCACTAGCGCACGACCAGCCACACGCCTAACCATAACCGAACGCCCAACTAATCTGCGCCCTCTCACTTCTAGTTGTTCTCTAACTCCCACTGCGTGCTTGCTGCTGGTTTTTGGTATCGACGCAAGTGCTGCACGTCGAGAATAGTGAGGGCGGAGTCCCAAACAGCACCCAGGTTCCATTGCCCTTCAGCCCCATTTCGCGCACTTTCAAATAAAGATAGTGTTGCATTTGTAGAGATGACAAAGCCTTCTTCACGCACGTGACACGGAACTTTCTCGTAGATGAGTGTACAGCTTGCCTTCAGATTCTGTGCATCCGAATAGGAAGGGCACACTGCAAGAAGCTCATCTCTCAAGGAACCGATCATACGGTGGGTTAGATGCACCTTTCTCTTTGGCGCTGTCTTCCTGCTTACCCTTGCAAGGCATCAGCGCACCAACAGTGCAGGCGCGATCGTGGCTCCGGCTCCACCTTTTTCTACGGGAACACCCGACTGAGTTCAGCCACGAAAGGATTTTTAGGGACTGATATTGTCGGGGTTTTCGCTTTTTTCCTTCTCGGGGAACGAGGCATGTGGAGCAACCAAATAATAGCAGCAAGAAATTGCGAACACCTATGGGACGTCTCGGAACCAGGCAGAGAAATGTCGGACTAACAGTAAGATATGAGCTCGCGAGCTTAATCCACATCCCATTTCCACTCGGTGCAGGAGTTCTTATGGACCAGGAATTTCTATTTTGGGAAAAGCATTTGACAAGTTGCTCCATGGAACCTCTAGTACATATCGAGAATAGATTCGAAATCAGCATCCCAAGAGGGTTACAATGAATCATACTCTTGGGCTGTCCAGGAAGCGTTTCGCAGCTATGCAAAACAATTAGAGGCAAAAAGTATCTCCTTTGGTTTTCCAATATATGCGCTATTTGTAGTAATGACACTTTGTTAATAAATAGGAAGTTTCATAAGTACATGTGACAAGACAATCGTAATTCGCCACGCTGATGGCGCGGCCAGCGATGTCGCCTGCCGCATACGGCAACCAGATAGTTTTGAGCCGCATGTGCGGTGACAGCATGGTGATGTGTGAAATGGTGATGCCAATTACGAACCCCCCCCAACCTAAGGAGGGTCTTGGTACGACCTTTCACCTAAAGGAGAGTTTCGTACGACCGCGCCTTCCCTCCTCTTCCCCAACACCTAGCACACCAGTTTCCCATATTTTCCAATTTCGCACCCAGAGATTTTCCGTCGAGGGCTTATGACCAATGTGCAACGGGAAATTTTTTTGCATTTTCTCCAACTTTCTAACGCTTTTCCGGAATTTCCCGAAATTTCCCTACTTTTACCCGAAAATTTTGCAAAAACCACGCGAAGGTCAGCTACCGGGAAAATTTCCATCCCAACGCAGCAAATTTCTCTCACAACCACATACGACCCCCCTCTCTCCCAAAACGGCGCAAATACAACATCCCCACAGCCGAAAGACACGCCTTCGCTAGTATGTGTTACGCACAGCGATGCTGTACCCTCTGTGCGATATTCTGAATCGATTGGATTAAATAAATAGGGAAGATCTGAAATTACGGATATCAGCTTTCTCGTAGCTGGGGCAGATCTGATCTCTCATTCCGCGCGGTGTGCCGCGCGGAACAGCGCGGGTGATGACGACTGCCTAGACAATCCAACGTTTCTTAACACTATCCTTGGTAAAAGCCACTTCCTAGCGTATTATCTGGCATTTTCTCTTTAATTTGTCTACATAGTCGGCGTCCTATCGATAACCGAATCCTTGGCGCAGGAAAGGCGAAAATGCGTATCACTTTGTATACGATCGAGCACTAATGAGGGGCGAAACTGATTCGTTAATTTGTTCTACTTAGAAAGATAATTCCCAGGGATTTCGACAGGTGGTACCTGGTGACATATGGTAGCTCCGGTCGAGTTAGCCCTCTCCATGAGAACTTTTCACCCATCGCCCATTCAAGAGTCGGATGTGATAGATCTGCAAAAACTGAGTGAGCTAAGGGTGCAGGGCGAAGGGTTTCCAGATGTCATTCACACCACTAGCGTCGAGCGATTCAACGTTGGATTGAAGTATTAAATTCTTTTTTCAACCGCCTCAGCTCGGAAGGGTGGTTCCCATGGGTTTTCTACATTTTATTTCTCCCTTGTCCACCCCCGGATTCGACATTTTGACATGACATCTTCATTTTGGTAGCTAAAAATAAACGCGCGTAGGTGTTACCGGACCGGAGACCGCGGCAAAAGTTTCATCACTGGGCGACTTTTTTATGACAACATGGTAGCCTGAAGTGTTACTCCCGAAATGAAACTCCAGGGCCCCATAACAGAGTGCTTAACTTATGGAGATATTCGAGGTTAGTTTCGCGCTGATCACACTGTGTACCCAGCACTAAGGGGAGCTCCAGAAGGGGAGCTCCAAAGAGGAGGGACATTATATTCTCCTCTTTGGAGCTCCCCTTCTCTTTAACCGATCGAAAGCGCATCATTAGTATAGGCGCGATATGTCGGCCTGACTCCGACCAGCGAGGCTCGCCTTTATGCTCAGAAGCCCAGAATTAACTGCCTACGGCGACAAGGCTTGAGTGGGCGAATTACGCTATAAAATTTTCTCTCCAGGGTCTACTAAAACTTTTTTCTCCATCTCAGAACAATGGCGCATAACAACCAAACCCCTGGAAAATCTTCAAGGACTCCTCACAAAAAGTCCCGAAAAGGAAATAAAAGGCCACCTTACTATTGATTGGAGCCTTCGAATTCCCACAAATGCTTGGCGTTTCCCCCGGCCATTGCTTTCTTCAATGACTAGGAGTACTTGATCAGGGCAAAAATGAGAGATTCACGCGATCTCATCAATATTTCATATTAATTACTGCCAGTATCATCACTATGTCACACGCACGGTCCGGAGATCGAATTCCAGGATCGCCTCCATCCCAGGCCAATCAAGCCTCCGGGGACGGTAAATTGGTACCAGATTTGTCTGGGAGGATAAGAACACTGACTTGTACATCGGCTAGCCCCCGCAATTCATTGCCACTACGATTCTGAATAGAAGTAGAATGTGTGCCGCATCCTGTGAAGGGATTGAGCAAGTGAAGACTTTATCCTTTTTATTACTTTAGCTCGTCAGTAACGGAAAGGCAGATCAATTCTTAGTGAACTAGCCAGGTAAGCGTAGGGAGCTTCAGATTCAAGCTCTGGCTGTGGCCGAGTTTTGCCCACAATTTAACACTCCTCTGAGGCGCTGTTTGTCGACGAGGGGGCATTTTGTACTATCATTGCTTCCTCTGTTCCGGTTTACATGTCTCACTCTGGCGAAACCTGTGAACTCTTGTGAAGCTGGAACAAGGTAGTCAAGCAATCATGTTAAAACCTGTCAACTCGAGAAGAGGCTGTCTAGATAGGCCGACACGTCGATGGGAAGTAGCAAAAGTGCAAAATGCCCCCCCGTCGACAAACTGCGCCTTCCTCTGAGAGACGTCGAATGCATGGCGCATCCTAGACGACTGTTTGGAGAAGTAAAGTCTTTTGTCCTTGTCTTCATCCCTATTCGGCTGCCAGTAGACCAAATTTTGAGCTGGATGGGGTGCGTAGCTTGCCTGGACGAAATATCAGAATGTAGCCCAAATACAAACCAAGAGCACAGTGAAGGTTTATATTCAGCAAACCCAATTTTTCGTCACCTATTATTTTTGAATTGTCTCTTTTGACGGACGAGCACCTGGACTGAACTTTATACGTTCTCTCCCTCCCCCTCAGACCCCTCTCGCATCCATCCCTAGAAATAGCCGAGCAGGGTCCAAAGAGCATTGCTGCGAACTGCAAACCCATTCGAGGGTCATTTACGGGCGACATATGCAGTCACTGAAAGTCACTTCAACTCAACGGTTCCGCCTTTCCGTACTAACTCAAGTTATTCTGTCCCACCGTGCTTCCAAGTTCGTCGTCTGACAGCGAAGAGCCGCTCCTCCAGCTCCAACGTATCGATCCGCAGCTATACACAGCCACACATACATTCACGGGGAGGGAGTGGGTGAGAAGCAGCTATTCGGGATAACTATACCAGAGTCGAGCATATATGTGCGTGCCTCGGCTTAATCACATGAACCAACCGATGTTTCCCATTAGCGCGAAAACCTCTGCCCCAAACAGCCGCCGTTGGCACGACCATGGCGGCACTCCAAATGGGGCGCGCTACGCCTCGCCCTCTTCATATTGCTCTGAAAAATCGAAAAATGCACTCTGAATGCCACTAGTTTCTAATTATCAGGTCCAATGCTTGGTTTTCTTCGAAGTGTGATTTTTGAATTTTATTCGGTTTTCATCTCCAACATCGTGAATTTTTAGCTATTTTTGAATTATTCATGATGCTCCTGCTATGAGTTCGAGTTTGTAGTGCTCTTTTGGGTGGCTGCAAAGTTACGGATGCGATACGGGAAGGAGTTGAAGCTTCTCCTCAACGACTACGGGGGAAAAGGTGGGATATATTAGCCGGCTAGCCAAACGGCTGGCTCCACCTTAGCCCGTTGTCGCCGTCGTCGTTGCCACATCGATTTCGGCGCTTTTTCTCTACTCGACACAAGTCACTTTTTGCTTATTACACTAACGACACTGATCGATAAGTCCAGAGTCCTTCCTTTACTTGAACTTCATTGCCTTTTTCCCCATTTATGCATTGTACGTTGAGAAATTCTCTCCAGAGATATAGATATATTCTATCCCAAAACATTTCGCCTTTTTGGCAGACTTGAGTCCAGAGAACTGCTTTTATTATTTATTTATTATTTATTCGTTTACTTATTTCTTGTCCATTAGAAATTTGAATACTCATTCACTCATGGATTCGTTCTTATACGTATGGATGTGAAGGACACGCCATGGCGACGACGAAGCTTATTCTCCAATTTGTCCCCATTCCTACCTCCCCTACCCCCGCATAACCACTCCTTATCGTTGAGATGGAGGAGGCGTGACTGCGTACTCTATTCGAACATAGCGCAGGATGCGTTTTTCGGAGGTGGTTTCCATTTGGGGAAGCTATCATGCTATTTTATGCCGGGCAAAGACTCAACGAAGATGTTCCAAGAAGAAAATAAACCCACCGGAAGCGCTACCGCCGCGACGTCCAGATGAAGTACGCAACTACGCCCTGTCTATCTTCGTGATGTGGAGTGTATCTATTGAAGGGGGGGGGGCAGAACGGCATTCAGCCATCTCTCAGGTACAGGGCAAGTTCTACCGTTGGAAGAAATTCCTGCAAATCACCGCCCCTTCCCCTCGAATTCTTATCCACTAGTACCTCTGACATCGCTTTCCCCCATCCTCCTACGCTCTCTCTTGATTCTCTACATTCCTATCTCTTTTCCGGACTTCTGAGGTTTTTTTTTTTCAGAAATTCCTCCACTTTTTCTTCAAAAAACCTGTTTTTGAGCTGAGGTGGTAAGGTGGGGGGAGGTAACGCACAAGAACCAGGAAAGACGGAGGGGAATCAGACAACAACCAAAACGCATTTTTTTTTCGAAGGAGAATACGACTCCCCCTCCCCACCTCCTTGCAGCGTCAAAATACGACCATCCTTACGGGGATCCGCAAAGTACGGCGTGCCCTGCTCAGGTATAGCATGACTGAAATCCACTAGAACGGAACATATAGCCTTCCGAAAATCGCTATGCAACGAAGGACCAGACATGACCCCCCCCCCTCTCCCTCACGGACGGCTGTGCGCCCCTCTAACCTGGAATACCCAGCATTATTAATTTCATGATCTCGAGCTGTAGTGTGGGTCAGTGTAGTGCCATGGTGCGCCAGATGGTGGTTGTAAATGTGCAAAAGAGAACGGGATACATTGCATGTGGGGTCGTATTGTGGGCAGGGAGCTTTTCATGGGTGAGGCTAGTAGTTTAGACAAGGGATTTGGCAGACTGTTGTAATGATAGTAACTTTCAGCAGACCTCTTGGCTCTTTAGAATAAAGTCTCCAGTAGTATTTCGATGACCTCGGAGCCCATTTGGGAGATCGGATCTCTCGAAATCGCTAGAAGTGATCAACCTTTTGTTGAGTCCGCAAGTTGTTAAGTCTTGGAGAGTGCCTATGGGTAACTCCTCCAAGAAGGATCCACAGCGCATAGATTATAGGGTAGTCTCTCACTGACAGCTTTGCCTGGGAATCGTAACCGGCAATCACCTTCAGCCAGAACCCTCATTTTCGCCAATCGGCGTTCGTTGCTACCTGGCGACAAGACAAGCCGTTATACCTTGTTCTCCGATGCCGAACACATAGAAACCGCTCTGGAACTGGCCCGTTCGGGAATTTTCGGTAATTTTGGCAGTTTTCCAATTCATTTAGCCACGAAAAAACAGAAATGGCATTTTCTAGTCTATCCTTTCGTGTGCCATAAATCTGCGCGGTTGATGGATTTGTCTCGAAGGACGCAGTCCGCAAAGCCTCCAGGAAGACATATTTTCACGCATTCTAATTCAGCAATATTTTCCGAATTTTTCGATTGAATAATCATTTTTGGCCCATGCTCCTTCTATTTCATTCCAACTGTTTAAATCATTGAGTTCTGCTTTTGATTGTTTTTGTTTTTTTCATCACCAGTATCCTCATTTCTCTAGCTTCAGTCACTTTTTCCGCAAATCCAGACTGTTATGCAAAAAAATTGTTTTCAATTTTTTTTGCTTTTAAAAGCGAGTGGTTTTCCAGCCTTATCTTCTCTATTTCTAGTCGGCCTCTTCTTGCGCCTTCTCGTTTCTAGACTTGGGGAAGATCGCCCCGTTTCCCGCCTCTCACCGCGATTTTTTTTCAATTTTCCTCTGTTTTATATTCCTCCCTTCCTTTTTTGGCATGTCTTTTCTTCTTTCCGTTTTTTTTTGCTCCTCTGTACTTTAGCTTCGAAATTTTTGGGAGGTTTCGCTACGTCAGAGGCTGTGGACTGTAAAGATAGAGAGGCGATTCTCGACATTTCCCAATTAGCTCGATTTTTTAAAATGAGCCATTTCATTTTGTTTTGAACATTCCGATTTTTCAGTGCGTTTTTTCTTCTTTTCCCTCCATTTTTTTCACATTTCTTTCTTTTCTTTCTTTTATACTGAAGGAATCATTCTGTTGCTTTGGTGGTCTGGATGATCGTGATCGTTTATCATTTTTTTCACCTATTATTTTCTTCGTTTTTTTTCGGGCAACGCTGATGAATTGGCAAGGGGCCTCACGAAACACACCCGGCCCAGGAACCAATCCCACGAAAGCCCTCCTGAACGGGCCGGCGAAGCCCTCCATTCCTCCCAGCTTTGCTGATTGACTCTAATTCGTATGGATGACTAACTAACTAACTCCGACCTTCCTTCGGTATTGCACATCCCACTGTGGGGGTATTGCACATCCCACTGTCGGGGGGGAACTTTTGCGAAATGCGAATTTCCCAAGAATTTCGTCCTCTGTTACGACCTTCCTTCCACATCTTCCATCCCCGTACCATTCTCCCATGTTTTCTCAACCTTCTAACACTTTTCCAGAGTTTCCCGAAATTCTCCAATTTTCCCCCTAAAACCGAGCGACGGGAAAAGGGTGTCTAGCGCACGCTGAAAGGGAAAAAGTGAAAAAGTCGTCAACCGAGAACATTTTTCTCCATGACGAATACGACTCCCTTGCTAGGATTCCCTACGCACTATATGATTTGTCCATCGGCTTGGCCCCGCAAGTCGCTGTATAGGCCACGTCGCATTCACATAACCACTGCTACTCTCAATGAAAGCAGAACGCATGGCGCATTCAAAAAGAACTGACCCCCGCTGTCAGCTCCACCATTTTCTTCTTTTCGTCATATCATCGTCGCACTACTTCCGCATTTGTTCTATTTTTTTCACATAAATAGCGCTGAAAACTGGTCGAAAGTGTAAAAATAGCAAATAGTGTAAAAATGGTAAACAGTCTGGTGTAAAAATATAATCCCTTGCCCTACAAACACTTCAAATATGTATTGTTTGATTTTCCTATGTCTTCGCTTTCTGTATATTTCGTGTGTTTTTTTCATCTGCTTCGGTTTTTCTTTCTTTTTTTTGAATCGTTTCTTGGCTAAGTGGTAATTGAGATCACGATTTTTGTTTACAAAAATGGGCGCAGTTTGGTTTGATGGGGGTACCGAATAGAATCCAGCTACAGCCATCTTGTGAAGGCCTGCAAAATCCTGTTACTGAAGTGGCTCACTTGCTCCATTTTGCAGCTTCACAGGAGTGTACAGGTTTCACCAAAGTGCGACTCATATTTAACATGAGCTGACAAAAGGAACTAATGAAAGCGCGAAATGTCCCTTCCAAGCCGAACAGCGCCCTGAAGTATTCTTCCTTCCTATTTTATTTTATTTTTTGTCGGCGCAGGTCGCCTTTGCTCATGATCATCTTCTTGACTTTTGCCCACATTTTTTTCACAACCTCTTCGGCGCAAATGTGCAGAACCTGCAAAGTTTATGGCGTTTTTTTTTGCTTTTCGCTTCCCTTCCCTTTTTTCATTTAGCCATTTTTTCACTCGTTTCTTTTTTGATCGTCACATTCCATTTATCGATCTATTCACCAGTATGTCATTCTCATTCGCTTCTACCTCTCCTTTCCTTCATTAACAAGTTTGCGATGAAGATTGTTATTTGCCTTTCTAATTTGGTTTTTCAAAGTAATACTTCTGTTTTGGTAGCCATCCATTCAAATATTTCATTTTATGCTTTCCCTGTGAGGGCTACCATATGCTTGGGCAAGGGAATAGAAAAATAGGGGAAAGTCTTATTTTACTCTGTACTTTTCTCTTTTTTGGTCTTTAAACACATCCTTTCACATATTGAAACCCCTCAGCCGTCATATTGCCTTCTTCTGTTTTTTTTTTCGTTTCTTTTCTGCTGGTATTGTTTTTCCTCCCATGTCACCCGGTATCCTGCAAACGAGTGGGCGTGAAAGAGGAACCCGTTCTGTAAGCGAACAATCGTTGTGGGGTTGCCAGACAATGGCAATCACTCGCTGGAGAATGGCCGGTCAGACTGCCTCGCAATCCACGCCGTGATTTTTTGCATGCACATGATTGTGTGTACCTTATGATCAGGCCCGCACATTAATTATGAATCCGGATGTTTGAAGGCTAAATTGTCCCCGGAAAGGATAGATCCATGAAATGCCGTGGGCTATTGCTTAGCCAGCGCACCACCCTAGTCCTGGAAAATTTCTATTTCTACGCTGTTCCGTCCAACCATTATAGTTTACCAAATTACTGCTATTGTTATATTATTGTAATAACGGCATATTATTATCCTTACATTCTATAAAGCAGAAACTTTGTGTGTCGGTTTGTCGGTATGTATGTATGTCGGTTTGTATGTCTGTCCGTCCGCAAAGTGCTTCACAGGATTAAACAGGTTAGTGAAAGGAGAAAACGACCGCAAGACAAACCGGGATTCGATCGGTGCAGATGTATCAATCCAATGTTTTGATTGTGATAACAGCATATATAAGACAACCATTCGGTACGCTCCGAGCCATTGCACGAGCGGCAGCTGGACGTGTGCTCGTGCGGGGGCAGGGTGGGGGTCGCCCTGCCTCCTTCTCCTGCATGTGCTCAGCCGGAGCTGAGCACATGTATTGGAGGGAGGCAGAGGGAAGGGGTCGCGGGGAGGGGGGGGGGGTACAGTGAGGGGTGCGTAGCGCGCGTTTCAGTAGGTGGCGAGTACGGAATGGGTGAGGTGAGGAAGGTGGGAGTTAGTATCGAGACCCTTCTCCCATCCTCACTCCCTTGCGCGTACTCAGTCGGATCTGAGCCCATGCAGGGGAAGGAGGCATATGGATTGAATCGGGCAAACGTAACAGTAAGGGATGCGTAGCGTACGCTTGGATAGGAGCAGGCGGCAAGACAGAAGGAAAGAACCCTAGCAAAACTGCAAGCTAATCCATGTTACAGCAACGAACTAGGAAGCTGTTTGGATTGTGAATCGCTCCCCTATCTAAGCCAACCACTGTGATAGACTCTGACTCTGTGCTATTTGCAGGACTGCTCGGCTTGGGAGCTGGAAGCTGAGCCACGAGCAAAGAGTGGAATGCAAGAACAGGGCGGCCGTAGTGTCCTATGTTGCCACCAGCTGCTCACGTGTGCGGAGTTGGCGCCAGTTAAATAGCTTCAGTCGGATACGACTGTGGTGAGGGGGAATAGAGAAGGCCGTTTTGGCAGGTGATTAAGAGCACATAGCGCCTGCGGCGGTAAGGCGTCTACGGTTGCGATAAGATGAGAAGAAAATGGATCGACCGCAATCGGAACTGAACCGATTAATGTTGCATTATCAATTGTGGTAGGGTTTTGATAGTCATAACACCCTCCACAACATAACACAACCATTTAGCACGGGCTATTCGCCGTAGAGCAGCTGCAGCGTGACCGTTGGTAGAGTGCTGAGCGGGGAATAGCCGAGGTTAGTTTGGGGATAGGTGAGGTGAAGGGGTACCATATTGGCGCGACCGACGCTCGCCTGAACAGGAGCACGCAGCGACTGCGAGACCATCAACCTTGGCTGTCATAAGATGGGAGGAGAGCGGTAGAGCGATTATCCATTGACCAGATTTTTGATCCTGCTTCATTGATGAAAAGCCCGCCATCAGTATGGCTCGCTTTTCTACATTCATTTGATTAGAAGACACGTGGTAGTGCACGACTCTCACAAGCAGTTGCATTGCGGAAAGGCCGAAGCCATCCAAGAAGGAGGAGCGCTCGGCGTTAGCCGGGCATATTATTATTTCAATACTATTCTGCATTACTGTTATGCTCAATAACTCTACTTATCTCTTTCAAACAAATTTGTATCTCTTGAGATGGTATTCCCTATGCACTTTTCGTAACGGTAATTCTATTTAATATATATCATAAATCATATATCACGCATTATTTATGATGCATATGATATTACTACTGTTAAAAATATTTTGTAAGACATTATGCTCTTGTATGTATAGTATTACTGGACACTTGGAGGGGACATTTTGCACTTCACCGAGTCTTTTTGATAGTTCATGTTTTTTGGGTCTCATTTTGCTGAGACCTGTATACTCCCGTGAAACTGCGAAATGATGCGAGTGAGCCATTCCGGTCACGAGATTTGACGGGAATTTACAAGTTTTCACAGGTACCTTGTACAAGCTCAAGTGAATACCATTCGGTGCCCCTTCCAAACCGAATTGCGTCTATAATTGGTTTTATTGTTCTTATACTATCATAACTTGGACTATTACTATTTACTACCTCGTCTTGTGCCTTTATGGTCTTCATAATGGGAACACATTTGAGTTTATGCTATTGCTACTATTACTACTTTACATTATTTACGTTATTTTTTGGATTAATATGCCATTCAGTGCTATTCATTTCTTCCTCTTATAATAGCACTTGGGGCGGAAGTGGTTCAGTGGCAAGTACTCGGTTGCCACGGGCGCGCTCTGTAGATATAGATTCCGGATCAACCTCTGTTCACGGCAAGTTAGCCTCCTGCTCCCTAGGAAGTGTAAACTCGAACCCCGCATTCGTCTGGGAGGTAGATACACTAGCATGTTCATCGAATCTCCCGACAACCTACTGTACAGGCCACATCGCCTTCAATAAGCCACGGCGATCTTGAATGGAAGTAGAATGCGTGGCGCATCCTATAAGAGACCGATCAACGGCGAGAGCTTTTTTCTTTCGAGCTTTATTTTTTTGCTTGCTATTGTCTACTGATATTACTATATTTGCAAGGGCACACTATTTACTATTTGTTTACTTAAATGTACTGCACCTAATATTATGCATAGGTCACTTCCATTATGTCTTCATTAGCCATATTCTACTTTGCGTGCGATGGCTATAAACCTCGCTCCACACGGGAAATAACGATATAGTGGCCGGTTTGAGCGGCAGGGGGGAGGGCATTGTTGCTCTTCGCTCTTCTTTAGTTCCGTTAGCAAGTATCCACTCTGGTAAGACCTGTAAACCCGTTGGAAGGGCTGAGAGGGCAAGCTTCGCGAGCCGCCTATGGTAAAACCTGTTCAATTAAGAAAAGACTCTCTAAGATGTTGGAGTAGGCAAGGGGCGCGAAAAGAAGGCATAAAAAGCAAAATGCTCCCCATTGTCGACTGCCCCGAATAACCTTCATCAGACTTCTACAATAAGATCCCATACCTACTTTCCCCTTTTTGCTCCTGCACCCACCCTGATGCTTTGTATCTTCATTTTTTTACGATTTCTTTTTCTTTTCCTTCTTACTCGATGAACTGCGGCCAGAGAATTGCGCTTTCTTCTAGGGTATAATGGGCTTACCTCGCCGGTGCTTTATATGCGCAAATAATCAAGTAAGATAATCAAGATAAATAGAACTGAAATAAATAAGTAAATAAATAAAATAAAATAAATGAATCAAATGAACGAACAAATAAATAGCGTCAACAAGTAAAATAGATGAACTACTATTAAAGTATATGTTTAATAATTTCTGCATCTTCTTCTAATATTTCTTCTTCATATATAAGATTATTTATGTAGTCGATCCACCAAAATGATTTAGTAATTTATCTATGCTATTGTATCTAATATTGGATATCGACGTCGTTTGATCTTTACAGAGATATACTCGGTGCCACTACTGCAGTAATCAGATTTTACACCTGCTATACGCGGGGGTAATCAGTAGGCGACAGCCGGCTGGTTGCTTGAGACCACTGATACAGTTGACAGCGCTCTGCGAGAAAAACCTTATATCCAGGTGGTTTTTTTTCCTATTTTTATAGACCTCTTTCTCCTCTAGCTCTCTTTATTTTCTCCTTTGCTGGCTAATTTTAAATATTTCCTGTAAATTTTTCTCTCCGTATTGTCGCTTGCAGTATTGATTTCTGGGGGTTTTTCCCCCATCCATTATCGTTTCCCTCATGGTATTGCCTTATTTCCCCAGTTCCGCCTACATCGTTTTCTCCATTCGCTGTGTCTGTTAGAGCTTTTCTGTTTTTATTCTCGCCTGTTGATTTACTCACTCGCTCTGCTGATTCGCTCAGCCCGATTCATCATTGTCCGGGCCATTACCGCGGCAATAACTTGGGTAATGTCAGAGTACCACGGGTGTGGGTACACCAAGTTACTCTTTCACTTAAGGTGGTCATTTTAGCCATGCCACTACTGAAGCTGTACTTTGAAACGTTTTTTATGAGGGACGAAATAGGAAACCAAAAGGGTAAGCACCTGGGTGGGGGGGGGGGCTGAAATGGCAGAGTCAGTAGAACCATCCCCCTTCAAATCCCTCTCAAATTTCCTCTTCCAGTACTGGTCCGCTTCCCGATCGCACCCACCCATCTTCTCAGACAGGACACATCATTAGTTGGGGATTTTACGACTCCCCTCTAACAGGTGTCTAAATTCGTCGCCCCCCTCCCCCTTACCTCCTCTGATGTGATAGAGCTGTCGGACGGGGGTGGGGAGAGCTGTAGCAAATATGAAACGGAAAACACCGCGAGGGAAAATTTGATCCCCTTTTCCCATCCTATCCGCCACTTTCTCAGATTTTCCAAAATTTCTACCACTCCTCCAGTTTTTCCGGAATTTCCCGAAAATTTTCGTAGTTTTCCCCGAAATTTTGCTGTCTGTCGGCGGGTGAGGGGTGGGGAGACGGGAAAGGGGTATACAACACATGTCAAACAGGAAAAATTTTTCCGAACGCGGCAAAGTTCTCACAGAAGCCAAACACCCCTCCCTCTCCCAACAACGAGCAAATACGACTCACATTGTAGCTTCTGTGAAACAATAAAAAGCAACTATCAAAAAATTTTCCTAACGCAAACACGGTCCCTCCCCCCCCGCGTAATGAAGTACGACTCCTCATTCAGGGAATCTCCAACGACGATGTGCCCTGCCTGCTTTTTCCATCCTCAACTCTCACTAGTACCCAGCACATTTCCCCATTTCTCACGAGTTTTCCAAGCTATTTTGTACACAGAGCTTATATAAGTAACCGACGTAATTAGGCGACTTATATATAGCACACTTGAAACGGGAAAAATCATTGAAAGTAAGCGATAGAAAAAAAAGTTTCTCACGGCTCAGAAAATTTTCCTTTCAACCTAAACACGCTCACCCCCTCCGCCTCCAAAAAATTACGACCACCCCAGAGGACAAGTACGATCCTGATGGAATTGCGCTAACAATGCTGTATCCTGAATGTGAAGATCCGGATTCACGTATCATGCCCGTTTGCAAAACCTGGACTGCTGAGTTTGTGAAAAAGCTTGTTACCTACTGAGAGACGAGTATTGGGAGATCCGGGATGCGGTTGGGAGGGGCAGTAAACCACTTATCATAAGACTTGTATGGCTGCTCGTTCAGCAAGCGTCTGCGCTGCAATGCAGTGAACGATAACCATTCAAGGAGAAATAGCGTACTTTTACAACAGGATAACCTCGTTTCCCACTGACTTCAGAACTTCTAAATATTTCCCGATTAGGAAATCGCCGGTAAAGATCATCACCGGGATGGGTGAACCCGGGAAGTCTTTCCGAAACGAGCCCTTCACAGCCTACCGCACCCACCCAACACCCTACCCCTCCTGCCAGGGTTTCCTAGAGTTTTGCCATCAGACTGGAACGAGGAGAGGGAAAAACTGAGTTAACTATCACAACAATCTGAAGAAAGATATCTGTAGACAGTACAAGGTACTCCCTCATAGCGAACAGCATGAAGACC
>MU931314.1:0-26682 GCA_036418165.1 Cooperia oncophora
GATGCAGTTGCGCAGGTGTGGAAATCAAGATCAACGAGGACCAGACGCTCACTGGTTACAGGTATATTGATTGAATAGGTTAGAAATGTGAGTAGGTGTATTGAAGCGTAATAGAAGGAATCCGATCAGAATGACAGTTTGGCAGTTTTTCCTAGAATAGTACTCAAACTGACTGCAACAAAAACCACTGTTCCATGCAGAAACCTTAGAATAAAGTGATTTGAAGATTCTGCTCACCTGACGCGGCTGGAACAATTCTTCGTTCTTACATAAACCGTGTCCCAATAATGACATATAACAGGATTGTCAAAACGACGACAGTGCTTGAATACCGACACGGTACTGCTTTAATTATTTCTTGTCTTGAAATAACTAAGATCAACTCGAAGTGGCTAGTTTCAGCGAGCTTCACCTACCACTACTACTACACTACAACAACAACAAAACGACCTGTTCCATTTCATAAACACAGGAACTGACTCTAAATGCGAGGACAACCATTCGTAAGACACCTTTTCTTATTACTGGTTCCATCAGAAGTTATCCAGAAGATATTTCCAGCTGTCTCTCGCTTGTGGCTAGTGGTTTCTGCAAGGGGACATTATCAGAGGCTACCAAGAAGTATGTGTCTCCGAATTCTTCTGGCTTCTGCGATTTTTTTGCAATAAGTGCAATAAAGTTTTCATGAATCATTCTCATCTTTATCACATCACAGTGCAGCTTGTGTATTCGCGTATTTCATTGCTAGAAAAGCTTCAAGAGTTTCTTTAGAGTGCACTGTTGTAGAGCTTGCTGCTACCAAACAACGCTAGCATTTGCAGGGCTATGTAAGGCAATGTTCCCACCTAAACCATAGAAGCAGGTCGGCAATGTTAATTGCAGGTCCTATTCTGTGACGTCGTTCTTGTGTCCTCATAGGATGCAGAAAGATACCGGCTCATAATTCAGGTAAAATAGTTTTCCTTTGGAGGCACCCTTGTTGTGGCCCAGCTACTAAGGACAGCGAAGCAGCTGTTTCAGAATTGAAGACGAAAACAAAGCATCAGGCGAAGTGTCTCCCTCGTTCGCATAATCCCTTCCCGTTATCACTGACACCATTCGCAATGGAAGGAATCAAGAATGGATGGAATCGTCATAATTAGCACGACTAAGAAGACACGTAACCGAAGGCAAATGCATATTTGCTTGCGCTCTTTCACTTTTGGTTGTTCCACATTCATAGCCACGACAGGCAGTTCCTCTTTTCCGCTGTTCGTTGCGAAATATCAGCATCGACGCGAATGCCCTACTGCTCAGAACGTTGCTGCAGCATCAACGGCATTGCGAGTGGGCGGGGATCCCATGCTTTGGTCCTCTCTTGACCCTCTTTTGTCAAGGCAGGTTCAAGGGACGACCAAGGCTGCATCAAGACATGAGATCTCTGCCCATTTTGACCAACTCGCTGCTACAAAGTTTTGAGCATGTGCATTGCAGACAGAGACCCAATAGTCTTCCAGATATCTAAGCACTGATGTTTTATTCCCGTGCAGACGAAAATGCTATTGCGCGATAGTACAGGTGCGGACCTGCCAAGCTCTCACGTTAAAACTCATCCTTGCAGGTAAGGGTACAGCGTGTATATGAGGAGTATATTTCGAGGACAGAATCAACGTGGTCCTTTTCTTCGGAGCAAATTTTTTGAGGTTATATGAGAATAAAATCCTTAATGAAATATGGTTAAAACCAGTTTGGCTGACGCGCACTACTGCGCGAATGGTTCAGTCTGTAGTACTGATCTATGAAAGGATTTCTGTGTTGACCCCCAACACTTGGCCTAATTCCTATGTTTCAAAACTCGGCCCATTTCATGATATTCCATATTCTCCTACATATCCGCCTGTTGGTGGCCCTTATCATTCCCCACTGACGAACAACTTCGAGCTTTTACTTTTTGTCGAAACTCGGAAGTTTAGCGGTCTACTATAACGCTAAAGGATAGAAACACTGAGCTTTTGCCCATTGATTCCAAGGGCCACGGTGATCAACATAAGTCGCAAGCAGAGTAAAGGTGGAACGGATACTGACCCTTGTCGTACAGTGTATCACAACTTATATCTCACCACCAATGTACCCTAACCACCTCTGAATTGCTTACTGGAAGAAGTTCCCCAGTGTGCTACAACTCGTGCATTGGATTTTGTGGCTTCCTAATGTTCCCATCCTGCCCCCTATCTCACTTCTTGGATCCAACGTTCGGTCGTTGCTCTGGCAGGTGTTATGAATTAGGCAACCCACTCCTTCTAAGGCTCCTTATGGTATCTTATCAACTGTTATCACTTCCTGCCACCCACCAACAATGTTCCTGCCCGGCCCCCTACATCACTTATCAATTTGAGCGCACTATCGCTGTTTTGAAGGAAGTTATGAATTTCCGGTCAAACACACATACAGACACACATACATACATACACACACACCAACAGACAAACTTAGCGGATTATATATAGTAGGATAATCTTGTTAAGGTAGCATGGCTGCAATGCTTTCCGCCAGAAACCAAATATCATCAAGACGCTTGGAATGGCACATGGCCATAGTATGCCGAGCTATGACTTGAAGGGAAGACGTGTAAATCTGATTTTTGTTGTCTGAGTCGCTGCATTGGGGAAATGCGCATTGAGTGTACTAATATATAATCTGCTTATATTTATATGTCTGTTCATTTTGGCGTGGATCTTCTTGCTTGTCGCAAGTTTCACATCTCCTTCTACACTCCTTATCCCTGAGACGGAGTAGGCGTGGCATTTGGACATTGCATAGAATTGGTTACTCGTGTGATATTTCAACTTGGGACAACTGTCATCTTGTTGTGTATTGAACAGTGATATGACCGCATTTGTCTCAAAATGAACACCTCTCACCAGAAGCACAATCACAGCCATGTTCACCAGAAGTACGCAGCCACGCCTACCGCATCTCAGGGATTTCGAGTGTACTTCAGCCGCACAGCTTTCGAGTTCGTGCGTTGAAGACGGTGGTACATCAATTTGGTTGTGTCGTTCATATCTAGCACTATCAGGGACGCGAAGAAACGATTAGCCAGGATACCCTTTCATGGCATAAAACGTGCAAGTCCGAGATCTCGTCCGGAGACACTGCTGGGTTCCTACTTAGGGTGTTCTCCAAGATTCAGTGGAGTGTCAGTTAGCCACATTAAGTTTGGACTTGAACGCCACTGTCCACAATATTCAGTCGCAGGGGTTTGTCTCAAATCATGCGTCTGAAAGTGCGCCGCCAAGCAGTGTCGTGAATTCTTCTGTTACTTCGTACTTCTGTAACCTTTGTCTGAGAGATTAGAAGGACAGAAGATAGATGGAATGGCTGGTTGAATGATTTTGTTATCTGGTAACTCTTTGTCTGTAAGATTAGCAAGGACAAAGTAAGATGAGTCTGTCAGCTAGAGTTTGCACTAACTCGCAGCTGCTGCTCGCTAGGTCTGCAGGCTGGGTGTACTTTTTTTGAGTTGTTAGGTATAGAGTATTGGCATGTGTTAGATATATAACTCTACCGTATCCACCTATGTATCTGTGTAGATTACGCCTTCTTTTGATGGAGATAGAATGGATCTGTAACAACCAGCTTATCATTCTTTCGACTGAAGTCGAAATCGACTACGAGTAAGAACCGTTTTCACTGTGGAAGTTCAAGAAGAGGCTGCTTGATGAATTTGTGGGAGCTCAGCTCGGCAAGCAGCGAGTGAGGTAAGCCAACAAATCTGTCCTAAACAGAAGCGCTCTGGCGTTGATTCTGTTCAGATCTCATTTGATCGCCTCCTAGCTACTTCGTGCTAGGAAATGCCTGCATGGAGATCTACTGAGTAGAGCGCAGCAGGTTACCTTCTCAATCTACATCCGAATTCCAAAAACAGACAGAAGTCATCTTGACAATATAATAACAATGTATTTCATAGTCAAAACAACAAATTCCATGCTCGACACGGGTGGGGGTCTGTGAGGAAACCTTGATGTTTTAGTATTGTACAGCTTTGGCCGGCGTTCAGGGCACGCTCCGCGTTGTTTTGATGTTCAGACTCCCTCGCTGGTCAAGCTGGTAGTCTTGTCTACCAGGTTATTGCTAGAGAACGTACCATTCACGCATCCTGCTGTCCGCTCGTCCCATTACGAGCTCAGAGTGAGATGATAAGAAGAAAGATTCGATATCTTCATACTATCTGCCGTAAGAACTCGTTCGACCACTCCCTCTCCGCCTTAATCCGCCTTAACACGTTGACGACGAGCCTTTTTTCATGAATTGCCCGTAGGACGGCACGTTTTTCTTCGTAGAAACCAGTAATTTTTGAATAAATGAATGGCTACGGTGGTTGTTGGTGGTGTTGGTGTGTGGTGTAAAATGTTTCAAGAAATGCAAAAGGTGAGAATACGAATCTCGATCTTCGACACAATTTAGCTTTTATTGCTCCAGTCTTCCGAAATCAGTCCAGTTTTTACCAAGTTTTTCTCTGGAAGCAGATTTGGCTGAAAATTTGTCTCCCGGGTAGTTTGACCTCCTAATTTTATAAAAAGAAAGTGAAACAATCGCGCACATTTCGAGTTGTATAATAACTGGTCGCGACAGCATTTTTCGCGCGTGACGCCGTTCCACAAGACTGTGATCACCATTAGACTAGACTGTCGTCGTATGGTGGACGACAGTTCACGTCTATGGTGGTAAAACGGTTTAATTGACTGATTAGTCTTGTTTAGGGGTCGACACTACCAATAGGACAAGTTTTTCAGGAAATTTGGTGATCTAGGATATTTTGGCGTCGGCGCCTGTGGCGCGGGCGCTAGGCGGTTTCATGGCGAGCGATTGTGATATTCGTCTTCACGGTCGTTCAAGACTACCCAACGAGCATATGGTTTTAACTAATCTTTTGGCTTACGGTATTTTAGCGCCGCGCCTGTGAACGCGGGCGGGCGCACAGGTAGTTCGTGCCAAGCAGCATGTTTTGGTATTCATTTCAGAGAGAAAGCTACCCTCCAGCGACACGTTAACGACATTGGCTGTGTCGTTCCTCTTTATTCTTGGAGATTACTGGCAGACACATTGTCATGGCCATCGTTCTATGAGGACAGGACTGGGCTGTCTTCATTCGTCGTCAACGTGTTAACCGCCGTAATCGCGACGGAAGATTAGGTGCGTATGGATTGACATTGTCGATCCGTACGATTATGTCGTTTTACGTCAAGTATGGCGAGAACGGCCAGTAGATACGTACATATCCAATTTATCCAATTACGCTCGTTACAACGACCTCACAAGGTATGAACGCAGTCTTACTTTTTATCGCATCTGATCACTACTCGTTTCGCAGTGCCCCATGGTTACGAAGCAAAGTATCCAAACAACTTCGTAAAGACAAATGCACACTCATCCCGCTGGGCGGATGAGGGCCCAGCGCTAGCCCTTACTCATAGTGAGGTGATTGGTCTGTTGCAGCAGCGACCTCTTACTCTAGCCATCAAGGTGCACGCGATCGGGGCCGGAGAATTAGTGATAGCGGATCGCGTCCATGGTCCCGCACTGCGTGCATGACCAGCCATGGGTGGCGTGACCATAGACGAACGTCCTAATTTTTTTGAACAACGTCTCTCATTCCGGTCGCTCCTTTACACAAAGTGCGCGTCTGCTGCAGGGACGACTCATATTGCGCAAAGCTGCACTTCTAGGAATTGTTCGAGAGAACTATGGAGGCGCACTGAGTAGTATTACTACTCCCTCAAGGTTACGTGACTCTGATTTTATTGAGCATTGCGTCTTGGTTTGCAAAGAATGCTGTGACGCGGAACTACGGAGACTTGGCAAGCGTCAACACGAGACTTTGGACATAGTGCTAGAGGTGACTAGAATGCGCCAGGTGCGGCACAACGAGTCGTCGCGGTTACGAGTCCGGAAATGAGATGCGAGCAGAGTCAGGTTGCTGCCACACGTGGGCAGATACAACGAGTGCACAGGTCGTTTTGCGACGTGACTTGCTTTTTGCAGCACAGTTTCAGCGATCAAATCACGCCAAAATGCCTCATGTCGCGACGCGGACCTCGAATTTCTTGTGGCGATGCGGTTGCAAGGGGGGGGGGGGAGCGTTTCGCGCGTATTAAGCTCTTGACAAGGTCGAAGGAGAGTCTTTTGCGCTAGTAACATCTTTGCCACGCGGCCACGCCTGCGGTCCTTATCCCCTTATACTCAGCGAGTCTCTGCGCTCATGTATCATTTCCTAAGGGACTGTCCTAGGCGCTCCCCATTAATTCTACAATCCATCTCGTCAAAGCTGCCCACAAGTACTACGAGACTCATGACGTTATTTGTATCGCCCCGTAGACGGGTTAGACATAGCGATAACCAAGAAAAACAGGGAGCACAAAGGTCATTTTACAATGGAATGTGCTTTAACACGTGAAAGTAAAAGAGAACGAGAGAAATTTTGGAAAAAAGTTGATCTATGCAAAAAACCAACAACATAAACCACCTTGTAAAACCTAAACCTACGTGCCAGCTGCAGGTGCTAACGTAGTTGGGAGGGGCCACCCGCGCTGCGGCGCAGAGGATTGAATCATTGACTTCTGCTTCCTCCTCGGCAAAAAAAAAGAAGTAATTTCATGTTTAGGACATGAATATAACACGTCCTAGCTATATTCAAAAGCTAAAACAGTTAAGGCTGAAAAGTGCGAAGAAACAGTTGTAGGCTGGAAGATTTTGCCTAAAATTCAATATGGAATTGCATTTTTTTGTTGATTCTTGGCTATAGAAAGATCAACATTTGTTGTTTCAGCTTCTGTGGGATTTCTCAGCAAGTTTCGGTGAATCTTGTTTGTTTTATTCTAATTTTGCTGCTAGATTAACGCTCCAAGTATGTCAATGAGTGAAGAGCCGATGAGTCATCACTCGCCGCGAGCCGCGTGGCCCCTCCCAACTACGTTAGCACCAGCTGCCTGCGTTAGTAGGGGCCATGGAGGCTCTGCCACCCTCGCACTCGTGGGTGAGTGCGAGTTGCCTGCAATCCAACTCCTCGTGGGTCCATTTGCGGCGATCCTTGAATGTAAGACGAGTGGGAAGGTGCGCATGATGGAGTTTCCCTAGGGTGGCAACTGGACGAGGGCCAGGCTTAGGCAAGGACGAGCCTCAGGCTCATGGGTAGAATGGAAACAATGTACAGACGGTAGACGGCGGACCCCAATACGTAAGGTGAGCCAGAAACGGGTCCAAAAGTGGGAAGCTGCGTCGAACAGTCAGCGAAGACACTATTGCGCGGTGAGACGCCAGTGCGGACTGCGAAGACGGCCCTTTAAACGTTCCAGTTCGACTGACGGTTGGCGTGCAGAACTGCGCGACGGACGTAAGGGCGGACTGTGCGATGAAGTACTGCAGAAGTCACTACAGTCTCGAAAGAGCAAGATCAATAAGAGAAAGACGCGTGATCATTGCAACCACGATCACTCTCATTCTGCAAGACGGCTTACATACAAGTGGGACTGCGTGTGTACGTAGCGTTGCCTGGAGCGTCGTAGTTGCCTGCGCTCTTGCTGGGAATTGGTTGCTCGTCGAATCCTCCTGATTGGGCTTGCCGACGTCCGACAAACTCGTCCAAGGCGCCCACTGCAAAAGAGGTCTCTGGTCAAAGCGTTCTCAAGTTTTTTTTCCTTACTAATGGTGTTACTTATGGGAGACCGGTTCATGATTGAGCACCTACTACCCATAACACTCGAGCGCAACTGTTGTCTTTAAGGCGAAGCATGTGGGGAATTGGCCGATCCCTACCCTGGAGCTTCATCTCCGAGCATGTTTGAGCGAGTGAGGCACTACCTTCTCTGAGCGTGCATTTTGCCTTTATGCGAGAATCACTGCAACACGGGGGAAAAGTTTTGTTAAAGACACATGGTACGCTCAAACACATTGAGGGTGTATGAGACTATCGGAGCCCTATCCCCCCCCCCAGCTGTCGATGTGTCGTGGTCCCCCGCCCAAAACTGCACGGGTTCAGAGTACGGGACCGTGGGAAAGTCGTAATTCCTTGCTAGCGCCGCCCGTGGGCCGCCCGTTTTATGGCAAACGTCAGCCCTACGATTTAGTTGTTACCCACCTTTCCTAAACACGTTCGCAGGTGCGGTCGTGCAGTCGCTTTTTGCCAAGTCCTGTAATTGCGCTTTGGAATACAAGTACAACGCAATTTCTTTATGCGGATAACATTTTAGGTTCTGCAAAATAAGAACTGAAGATGATGACGAGGGCTAGAACTCAAGAGCAACTGTGCTGCTTCTGCAACAGCCCTCGCAGGCCGCGCATTCCCACAAACAGGCAAATAAAATACGGCCCTTTAAGTCCCACTCGTTAGTATTGAAATAATTTTATACTAGCTTTTTAGAGGCCGGATTCGAGCCGGATCGCAGAATGCAGTGCACCGCGATTTTAATGTTATTGCGTTTCCTTTAAGATCATATATATATTCAATTTGTTGTTATTTACATCTACATTAATTGTTGTTCATGTCTAGGGCTTCTCTGCTCAATCTTTCATCGCACGCCATGTGGCTATTCGGGGAACTTTGAAGCATGAGGCAATGGAACGTCGAGCATGTGTGGGAAATTGGCGTTTTGGTGCTTGTACTGGTCTGTGTTGCTGTCATGTTGTCCGTTTTTATGTGTGACCATTCGGCTACGCCGGCTAAACGCGCCGGCGTGCCTCCTTCTGATAGCCGGCTGCGCCGGGCGAGCGCAGCTTCGCCGCGCGTATTTTCTTTCACATATTTCTAGACTCAACTGATATCCGCCTTTTGTTCTGTACCACTTTTTTCCGGTGTCGCTGAAAGTAGTGGCTTGAGGGCTATTGGTGTGACAGATGTCTTCGTCTCGGAGCCGGCTCGCGCGCACGAATGTTTGTGGCCGGGGACGGGCACAATCCTCAATGCAATCCTCTTGCTTTGAACACTTAATCCACTTTTTCCGGTGTCTGGAGTATTCTGAATACCGTTGTGTGAGAGCATTTATTTTCTGTCTGGCTCGCCCACCTCGGAGCAGAGCATACCGCCCACAAGTGTCTATATGCCACCACAACTCTTAACCGACGAACCCTCTGGCTAAACGAAATCCATTTTTTCCGGTATACTGGGGAGCTGTTCTGGAAACCGGGAGCTACAAAACTTTAAAATGAATACCCTGTGTTTAGAGCAAGCTCGCGATCCACTGTGAGGCAATCTCAACACGAGCTTTGAGCGTGGCCTATAATTGCGGCCGGGCGGTACTTTACATCTACGAATGAGTTTTTTTTGGCGGCTTGGCAACTACTCTCGCGAAGCGGGTTAGTGAATTTTGGCGAGAAGTACTAGAAGGCCCACGTCATTGAGTTACGCGCGCGAATTTGGGTGTACTGCGCCAGGCAGCAGCGTTAGCTATGCGAGCTCCTTACGAATATTAAGTCCGCTTTTTTGCGCCCCATCTTTAAGAGTGCTCGCGGAAGCGAATATATGGAACCATGTCCTGCGGGACCCAAACTTTCGGCGAGTGCCCCGCCCACTGTGGGCGGGGCTTCCCATAGGTCAAGTGTGCTTTTTATTTCTTGTCCCATGCCCTACTATTCACCCTGACTGGACTAACTCCAAGTCGTTCTATATATACTAGGTAAAGCCTGCAATTCCGGCCAGACACAACTTACAAACTCAAAAACAAACAATACAAAGCCAAAACCAGACAAAGCGAATTATATATATGGGTTGATGCTTCTGTGGGAAGTGCTTGCACCGGTCCCTCTCGAGCAGCGCATACTGCAACGAAGCACCAGATTACTCTTACGTTCTAGCCCTCTGTTCCTCATCTTTTTGGGGCAGCACCTAAAATGCTATCAACTCAGAATACCACGAAATTGCGTTTTACTTGTATTCCAAATGCACGACCAATTAGCAGGACTTGGCAAAAAGGCCAGGAAGAGCTGCATGCGATGCGGATGGTGTTAAGGGATAAGTGAGCGCGCGGTGTAGGCAAGGAATCTGACTTCCCGACGGCTCGTAATCATGACCCCAGTGCAGTTTTTGGGGGCGGCAACCCCACTGACACATCGACAGCTGGGGGCTAATAGATTTCATACACCCTCGTAAGTGTGTCTTGGCGACTACCATGGGTGCTTTTAGAGCGATAGTGCCCGCAGCATACAGCGCAACCGTGACGGTGTGCCACTTCTATCGCCCCTCATTTCTTCACACTACAAAAGTATTCCCCAGACTAAACTTGTAAACAACCAGAGATGAAAATGGCAAGGTCCCTTCATCCATCGCTGACTGATTGCAACGAAACCTTCCAACTCGCGAGGCTCCCTTCGCAATTACGCACAGAAATAGAAACCCAGAGGATATAGGGGAACTTTGTGCAGATAGCAAAGTACGGCCTTGTGACAGTCTCGCGTGAAAAATTGCTCGCGTCAAGTGGCATCATTCTACTCAGTAAGTTGCTTCGTGCAATATTAGGTCGACACGCCGTTTTGCTCGCTCGTCTCGTGCTGCGCCCTGTCGGACTGAAATATCATGAACTCTTGGCAGCAGCACCGCGTCCACAAGGGCAATTATCGTCAACAGTGTCGAGCAAGACATCGAGCCAAAGGAGAAGCTATTGAACTAACGCGTCTGTCAGCGTCTCCTAGCGTCCCGCGCAGCGCACCTGCAGTACTGCTGTAGGAGTATGCGGCGATATGAAGGGCAGCAGCTGTTCTTAACCATCCCATCATTATCCCCCAATTACCAGCTGTCCGCTACCGCCCTCCTATCGCAGCATACTCTCATACCAGCACTCTGCCACCCTCTTATCTCCAAATACTCCCACACCCGGAGGTAGAAGCTGGTGGGCGCTGGTAGATGCTGTATCGATACACCTACTTCCCCCCCGCAAACTCGCAGATGCTGGTGGAAACGCCTGCGACGCATACGCCCAGCGACGCACGTCTCGCGCTCAGATGCTAGATCGTATCTATAACTTTCCTAGTGCTGACGCTGCCAACCGCACCGATCCGGCAACGCCTGGTGGGACGCTCTCACAAAGTGTGAAGTAGGTGCCAAATAATGATGTCCTCATTACTCTTTACGTCAACGAAGAGATTTAATTACGCTCGGCACATTTATCTCCACAGGCTTAGGTTCCGATCATCATGCGTCGTCGACTCAAGTAAGGTCAGAGTCCACCGCGGCATGAGCGGTCAACGCCGCTCCACTATATGTTGAATACTGATAAATACTCTTTACTGACATCTAGTGGAGCGGCGTTGATCCGCTCATGCCGCGGTGGACTTGGCCCTCTTGACGAGGGGGGTCGTTCAGGGCGTGAGCTTTCAAAATGGTCTTGCGCATATTGTAGGGGCACATACGAGGACCAAGGTTCATTTTCGCTGCGCGCTTCTACGAATAAAAAAAAACGTAAAAAATAGGTCGATGGTTCGGATCCCACCGAGGACAAAATTTTGCTTTTCTACAATTTTTCATTTTTTGGATCCATGTTTGTCTAAATAATTGGTCCAAACAAAAACATTCACGATAAACTAAACAATCCTACTTTTATGGAAAACTGCTTTTTTCGTTCGAGTTCGTTAGTATCCACAGACTCAGCTCTTATACGGCGCGTAATGCTGGTCCAGCCAGATGGGCACTTTCGCCCAAAAACTAAATCTAGAATCGTGATCAGGACTGTTTACCCCTAAGGAGCCAGTTTTTGAGTGAGCCGAAAAAATTTTTTTGACTTTTTCGGGTTGTAGGTGACCGACCATTTGGTCGGCAGTGTGAGCGGAGTCTCACATCTTCGTAACAGCGATGATGTATCCTGAATTTAATGTTTTTTCATTGGCCAGGGTTTCTCTAGTAGATCCGATACTGTTACGGAGAGAGAAGAAAGCGATAAGTTCTGCTGCTCTATCGTCCGTTCCAAATGATCTCAAGTGGCACCGTTCGAGCGTAACAGGTATAGAAGATTGAAAAAAGATGGTGGTTGAAGGGAGGGATAGCGGTGTTCCGCGGTTGACGTGGTCCTCTTGCTCCACCGGCCGTGCACGCGGTTTCGAGTTTTGGCGCGATGAACACTATCCCGTTAAGGCAGTTTGGCAGGACGGGAGTGGTTTCCTACTTTAGCCTGGAAGATGCTATGTAGGGGCGGCTGTAAGTCAGGTGGAGAAGGAATAGCGAAAAGAAGACAGGTGCCAAAATCCCAGACCTGCGAAGAAAAAGTCTCGTGTGTCCTCAGTGACTTGTAAATCGATTTCGGACGAGTTTCCCCTAGTTTTCTCTTGCCAGTAACCGCTACCGAAGGTACGGCTGCATATGTGTACCCATGTATGCATGCAGCATCACGGCCGCTTCATACCAATCCCTTCGCTTCATAATTTGCTTAGCAAATGAATGAATACGAGCGTCAGGAAGGGTTGTCCATTTGTGGTCGGGCGGGCGTGGCGGGAGTTTGGGACGTGAAGTTGTGGTTTGATATGGGATCTGAATAAGGGCACCAGTTCCCTGCGGGGAACCACTATGGCGGCGCCTGGTCCAGGGTCGTGGGAATTCTTATCGTCGCTAGAAGCCTAGTCGCTCTTGAGGGGATTATCGATGCCAAATGGCCCTTTAAGCGCCCTCAATCACCTAGACATTTTCGCCTGACTGTGTTCGGAGCTCAACAAATAACGAGAAATCCGGCAACTCATCGGGGCCTCTTTCGCACGGTTAGTCAGCTAGCGACCATTACCTTAATGTAGTTGAATTTGGAAGGATGGAGTACTAAGAAAAGCAGTCTCGTACTTAGTTTAAAAATGTATTCTATCTACCAATTAGCCATCTCTACGCTGCAGCGCTTGAGCGTGGTCAGGTAGACGTCGTGTGGAGCGCCTTTTCCCCCCCACAATATTGGCCGTTTTCCCGCTCAACACTTGGTGGAGAAGGGACCATACTCACTCGTTTTTGCTGCAGACTCTGCAGCGAAAACGACTGTACACTGCACTGCAGCGTTTCCACCATTCCAAACATATCCGGTACAATTAATCTAATCCGAAATAATGGGGGGGGTTGGTTCACCTGAACGAGCAACCAAGGACTTGCCTCCCGGATTGCGGGCGTAATCACCTGTATCACCAGTGCTCCCGTTGATCATCGAGTTCCTCGAGCGCCAGTAACGTCTCCATTCGTCCCTGCAACGTGCAAGAGTTGCCCAATGGACTCTCTCTGCTCGAGGGACACGATGAACTTCATACCATTCGTTCAGAGAGGGGGGACAAATCCTGTAATAGTAAGTAATATTAGTAATAGTGGGCGTAATATTATCTGTCAATTCACCCAGCTTCGCCGTATCCTCCCAGTTTTCTCGGAAATATAAAAGGTGTACCGACAGTAAAGTCAGATTTATTGAGGGCACTGAAAAAAAATTCTGAGAAGGAGTCGCATTCATTGCATAATCAAGAATATACAAAGTGCCGACTTCGATTCTCAGAAAGATGCAAATTACATTTGCTGTTGTGGTCATATGAACTACCCTTGAAAATGAAGTTTCATGGTCATTTTCCTGGGAAACCGCCATGCCCCTGATTTTATCTTCATTTGAACGAGGCGGCGGCTGCGCTTTTGATGAATTACTGCTCTTTTGAAATCGTGCTTCTGTTCAGCACAAGAAAGGATAACAGTTGTCTCAAATAGATACCCTGAAAAAATGCCCCCTGCACCATTGTTCGAAATACGTAAGCATCCACGATCTGCTTAGGCTGCGTTTATACTTTGCGGCAGCGTAGCGTAGCGCTTCCAGCGTACGCCAGCGGCAGTGCCGAAGAGAGGATGCATATCGATCTAGCTTCACCAGCGTCACCAGCGGCACGCTGGCGTACGCTAGCGTGCCGCTAGCGTACGCCAGCGTTTCTCCAGCGTTTCACCAGCGTTTTGCTAGCGTTTGCAGCGGCAGGGGAGTAGAGACTATGGGAGAGCTGGAGGGTACAAAACACATCGATTGCGCGTCTCTCACTCGCCCTTAGTCTCTACAATGCACATCGCTTCTGCGTCTCCGACGGCCACATAGTCTCTACAATGCACATCGCTTCTGCGTCTCCGACGGCCACATAGTCTCTACAATGCACATCGCTTCTGCGTCTCCGACGGCCCATAGTCTCTACAATGCACATCGCTTCTGCGTCTCCGACGGCCACATGGTCTCTACAATACACGTCGATTCCGCGTCTCTCACGGCCACATAGTCTCTACTCCCTGCCGCTGCAAGCGCTAGCAAAACGCTGGTGCCGCTGGAGAAACGCTCGAGAAACGCTGGTGAAGCTAGATCGATAGCTATGCTTCCCGTGCCCTCGCTACGCCAGCGTGCGCTAGCGTGCCGCTGGTGACGCTGGTGAAGCTAGATCGATATGCATCCTCTCTTCGGCACTGCCGCTGGCGTACGCTGGAAGCGCTACGCTACGCTGCCGCAAAGTATAAACGCAGCCTTATGAACGGTATATGTTCCTTTTAATAGCAAGTGTCGGCGTACGACTCTCCTGCTGCGAATGAAGGCAGGCTTGAAAAACTGACGGAAAAAAGTACAAGCTGGACCCGCTGAGGATGTTCAGGGAAAAATGAAAAAACGCGTAATTTTCAAGAATCGAACCTCTGACCGACTTATATAAAGTGACTTGCATATCCACTACACCACTCTACAATTCTAACTTGAGCTACCGCAAAGGAGGGTCATCAGATGCAATGAAAGAAACCCCCTCCCTAGCCCCTCCTGGAGACTCGCTACGCAATTTCTGAAAGCAGATTTGAGTTCAGCGGGCAGAGACACAATACACGGCAATATGCACCCCATCCTGAACGACCATATCGACGACCTGTTGACCTCTTCCTGGTTAGTAGAGCTACACATTGCATGTTGGCTCACTTTATCCGTGGCTGGAGATAAAATAGCATCCAGCTCAAGCTATCCTCATTTTCGCGAAGTGGCACAATAATTGCTGACCCGTTCACCCCGCACACAGCTAATGCGCAGCGCATCCTAAGGGCGCGCTTCACGTTGGTAGTCCCAGTCCGCGAGCATTTCTTCCCTGTTCTGATTATTCTGTACTAGCTCTGTGCGTTTCGAATGGTGACAGATATGTGTAACGGGAACAAGCTAATGCCAACAAGTGAGAACTAGCAAGTGAGAACTAGTAGTAGTAACGCCCACTCTTTGCCTGATGCACTTACTCGCTGTCTCGCTAGCTTTGGCATGTGGTACTATACAAAGCACGTTGAAGGACTTTTCTCAGTTTCGAATTCATTTCTGCAAGACATGTTAGTAGATGAGCCACAGCAAGGCGTGCCTTCGAAGGAAAACCATTTACCATTTTACCCGACTTATGAGGCTTTGTGCATCCTATAGACATAAGAACTGCATCATAAAACAGGGCCACCTGCAATAAATCTTACGATTACCTCTATAGGCTAGGAGAAACATTGCTTTACATAGCCCTGCAAGTGTGAACGTTATTCAGCAGCAGCAAGCTCTTTAGTAGTGCACGCTGAAGACCTCTTGAAGCTTTTTTCAGCCATTAAATGCGCAGATATACGCGCTGTTTTGTAATGTGATAGATAGATAGATAGATAGATAGATAGATAGATAGATAGATAGATAGATAGATAGATAGATAGATAGATAGATAGATAGATAGATAGATAGATAGATAGATAGATAGATAGATAGATAGATAGATAGATAGATAGATAGATAGATAGATAGAGCGATTTATGAAATCTTCATTGTACTTAATGCAAAGAGTCACAGAAACCGAATGACTTGACACACTTTCTTCTTGGTAGCCTCTGATAATATCCTCTTGCAGCAACTACTTGGCACAATAGAGAGACAGCTGAAATTAGCTTGCGGATAAATATTGACGGAACTAGTAATATGAAAAGGTGTCATACGAATGGTTGTCTTCGCATTTAGAGTCGGGTCCTGTGTTTATGAATGGAACAGGCCGTTTTGTTATTGTCGTCGTGGTAGCATAAAGTATTCACATCCAGTTCATACTGTGCCCGCGCTGCCGCACGGCCGGCCACAAGCCTAATCAGGGTACAGCATCGTTGTGCGAAACCCATAGGGGGGGGGCTTCGTGCTTGGCCGCTGGGGAGAGGAGGTCGTAGGGTTAGTCAGCACTAGACATATGACATTCCAGTTGGTAGTAGGAGGGAGGTAAGAAAACCAAGATGCTACAAAAAATGTGAAAATTTTCTTGAGTGTATTCTTTACAGATTTAACTGCTCCATTCATCAGCCTTCTGTTCGTGCGAAAGGGGGACGTCTTTGGCTGCAGAGGACGTGGAGAGGATCGTAAACGCAGGATCGCTGAGCATCAAACAGCACAAAAGTGTCATTGCTAAGTTTGATGGAGCGGACGGAAAGCTGCAGAAGACCCGGATGTAAGGAAGACTACAAAATAATAAAAAATTGATTAGCAATAATTGTTAGCATGAACTCGTAAGTACGTAGGTGACTAAATAATATATCTCAACAGATTCCTGCGTATTGCCCTTTCCAAACCCTAAACAGACATTTGCTTGCATGGACACAAGATACCTTAGATCGCACCTTAGATCGGAAGTTACACCTTTCCGACACCCCTGCGTAGCAGCGCAATGCACGGCGCACATTCGGACGAAATCGGTCGATGTTAACCGAGCTCTTCGTCATTTGAGAAGGTGTATCCTCACAATGGCACCAAAGGAGTCGAATTTTTGGGTGCTCAGAGGTAGCGCGTTGGTAACCCATCTAAAATATCTCCTGAACTAGCGGGTCTTCAGAAAAACTGTGAAAGCTTATTGGAAAGAGAAAAGATAGGGCTTTTTGAAGACGGTTTCTGTTCTGTAATCGCGTTTGAATGAAGTAGTTCTTGAGTGAAGCATAAAAACTCGCTCCCGATTTACTCCTAACCCATTGGAAACCCATCGGAAATATTTCACGAACGGGGAAACGTTCAGCTTGCAACTAGGAAGAAAATGCAACAGTGGGGACTTTCCCTCAGCATGCTGCTTACCATCCAACAAAAGACCCATCTCTAAAAAAGTATAACCTCCCGAAAAGATCTCAGGACGTTGCCTGGGCCAACAACTTCGCTCCAATGATGTTTTTCCAATAAAAACGATCGCAACGTTGCGACCGCTTTCATATCGTGACGATCGATAGACTGCCACCTGGTAAGTCATTTTTTTCATTTAGTTTCAATACTTTTTCTGTTTTTTATTCCTCGCTTTGATGTGTCGTGCATGTTTTCATGACTTCCCCGTCACCATTCATTGAATGCACATCTGGGGCCTGACACACTGACTTTGGGGCTATTTTTTCACCAATTTAGCTTATCAATGATCACCATTAGTCGCTGCTTTGATAATGGTCCTTGTTATAAGTTGCATCTCATACATGGTTGCCGAACGACGAGTTTATTTTTTTGAATCCTAAAACAAAGTTGTAGGCACTATGAGGCTGTATAGACCGGTTCACCTCGCACACGGAAAGGATCGCCCGCGGATATGGGTACACAGTTGCTTTTAGTATGTCTGACATTTTTCAGCTCTTTCCTCGCGAGGCTGGGAAGTAGCACCTTTCTGGTACATATGATCGGCGTTACTCTCGTCATTTTTTCATCGTCCTCCGAGCCTTTGGAGATAGATGCGTCCCATGCTTGCCAAATATTCAGGTTGCGCGGATAGACCTCTTCATGTTCAAACATTAGATAGGTTGAAGAGAATTCGCATGAGGTCAGGCAATGTGTTCGCTAAATGAAATTGTGGTTATGTATTCAAGATCGCCTAAGCAGCAGTAACAGCCAACTTAACGAAACTGGTCCTGTGACCGCTTGAATTGTTTTACCGCCGTGCCAGTACTAAATAAGATTTATTTCAAGTTGTTAAAACAATGGACGCAAAAATTCGAAAGCTGAACACTCCGTTTTCAATAGTACTACTAGCTCATCACTGAAATCGGCAGGGAAGGTGGAAGCCATAATGAGTGTCGGTAGAGAAGGTGACATTTACGATGCTCTACTTCGAATTTCTTTCAATTCGCTCTGCGAGAGTGTAGAGTATACATTTAAGATCAGGTCCGCACTTATATCCTAGGTGATCGAAAAACCTCTTCACAAGCGGCACCTGACCGTCAGTGAAACCTTTGAAATCGATAACATGACCAAGAATTCTGATAGCATGAATTATATTGCCAGCATCTGTTGCAGCTGTGCTGTCCCTTGATTCATAATCATACTTTTCTAAAAACTGCCTGAGCTCCTTAAGAAACACACTAAGAAGCTTCCCAAGATTATGGGGATTCCATAACATGGGGTCCTTGTAAAGTAGATCTTCAATCAGAACTTTCGTTCTCCCAAAGTATGAGTTGAAGCCGTTATTCATAGTTCCTAAGAGTCTTCTCACTTCCAGTAACGACAACTTTTCATGATCCGAAACAATGTCGCGGCGAATTCCGAAATGGTCACCTGAAAAAGCACGAATATTTTGTTACTCAAAAAAAAACTATAGTTCTTGCGGTGCTCTCAGGAGATTTAACTATCTACAATTATAGACTGCTGATATTCCTGATGGCAGCAAAATAGTGTCTCCCATCAAATTCTCCTCAACTCTGAAAGAAGGAGGAGACATTCTTCCCTTTATGTGGGTTCTTTCCAGTGGTCAACGAAGACTTTGACTCCATCAGGGAATCAACGTAAAGGCAGTAAGGGCGATAATAAGCTTTCCTGCAGAAACGGGAGCAGAGGTACTCTAAAGTACGACAGTAACGCAAAAACGGGACAAATGGCCTGAAATAATAGGGCCCGCAAACGGTCAAATCAGCAAGTGTACGAGTCTACACCTGAGATAAATCGTCGGTGGTCAGAGATTAATGCCGAATAAAAATTACGACTACGACACAGGAAATGTGGGTACACTTAATTTCAAGTGGCAGCAGACTCGCCATAAGTAGATTAACTGGATAGTTTGTGGTAGTTTTCAAATATGGCTTGGCTGTACCTTTTACTTGTTGTCCAAGCAACGCCACACTGGGGCGCTGCGAGTGGAGCGGTTGGCGTTCAACCCGATCACGTATTTATACGCGAGAGGAGGACTCATAGTACCAGGAAGGGGGATCCTGCTTCAGAGTGGGACGAATGGAAAGAAATCAAGACCGAAAAATTTCAGAGCGCGCGAGAAGATATTGTTCTTCCTTCCGAAAATATAAGTTGAGAAATGTAGCCTTTTCTCTTGGTTACGGAGAATTTTGCCTCACAGAAAGTGTATCACATCCACATTTCTTATAAGTTCTTGTGCTCAAAAGTGGAATATCCCGAAAAGGAGAAGCAACATTTTCGACCTTACTCCTCACTTTTAATCGAGGCCAAGAAGCTAACTGGAGCAGCTCGGGTGTGCAAGGTACTGGAAAGATGGCGGAGCGTCTCCCTTTCGAGCTCTTGGAGTGTGGGCTTGACGACTTGCGCAATATGGGCGTTGGCATTGTGTGAAGGAGTGCGGTTTGGCCTCTTCGATAGAGTCTTTCCAGTCGAATGGTCTCTTTCACGCGTTGTACAATCCTCATCATTACGGACTGTCGGGGCGTGTCAGTGCGGCTGCGTTTGGCGCGGTACCGAAGTCGTTCTGCACCAATTGTTGAAGCGGGCAAGTGACATTACTGTATTATATCCTTCGTATTACTCGTTTTCTACCACTTTTTGTCGCATACGCGTTTCAACAAAAAGGCTGAGAACGGCTTCAACAGTGTGCGCACTCCTACTGGCTGACACGCCCCGACAGTCCGTAATGATGAGGACAGTATAAGGGCAAAGCTCTTCATTGATACCAAGTGATTCTATGTCTTCGAAAGTTTTTTGACACTTTTCATAGATTTTTGAAAGTCTTCCGTTGCGGGGTGTTATGTGCTCAATATCAAAATCGCCATTTTTGGACTCCGTGAACCATTTTCTTGCTGTAGGCTCTCCGATTACATCTTCTTACATCCTGCAAATGCCCTGCTTCGGCAGTTTTTTGGCCCTGCTAAAAAGGAGCGAGGAGCATATGTTTGAAACTTTTTTTTTCTATGAATTATTCTACTGCAGAGCCTCAATAAAAATACGTTATACACATCAAAAGCCATTAGCACTGTTTCGCAGTGCAGTATTTAACGAATGCCATATATATATATTTGGTCACAAAGCACGAAATCCCTCAACCTAGACTTGAGCTAGTGATTATTATTCAGCCGAGAGCTATTGCTGCTGAGAGGGTAAAAGCGGCCCTGGTGGCGTAACGGATAGCGCACTCGCCCGGAAAGCGTGAGGTGCGGGTTCGACTCCCGCCTGGGGCACGACTTTTGCCCATAACTCAGCATTCTTGTGATAACATTCGGAACGCGAACTGCGTTAAACAGCAGTTATCAGCTGCTATTTCTGGAGCCTCTCTGCTACTTCCACTTTTATCAGCCTCTCCTTCGGGCCATACAGAAGAAAAGGGGTACAGTCGCGGGAGCGAGGCAAAACAGGCGCGGCAAGTGGAGCTGCGTTCACAGCATTCGCACCAGTACCCAACCAAGTCAAACGTAGCAATGGTGCGGCCCGTTGACTCTTTCAGCCCTCCGTGCGTCAGCACCACTCAAGTCTAGCAAGTGTCCTTAGCTCTGTCCAAATAGCTAACTAGGAAGTCTTGTGTTAGGTAGCGTTCAGACTTCGCGATTACAGCGCTTCGGTCGTGCGTTCGATTGATGCAGTCAAAGGCGTGCGTATCGATTGTGTCGGACACGCGACCAATGCGCTATCGTCGCGAAGTCTGGACGCTGCCTCAGGGCGTGTGGTGCCGCGACTAGGAAGTAAGGCTCCCCCAGGGTGCAGCATTGTGATGTGTGAAATGGTAGTGTCAGTACGACCCCCTCGCCTCTCGAGGGATTGTCTCCGTACAAGCCTTTCCTCCCCCTCCCCTCCCCTCCCTCAACACCTATCTACCAATTTCCCTCGCTTCCCAGTTTTCTCACCCAAAGATACATATACAGTACACGTGAAACAGGAAAAATCACGCTAAAGTGGACAACCGGAAGGAATTTCTTCCCCAGCGCGGCAAAATCCCCTCAAAGCCACATACAACATCTCTCCCCAGCCGGAAAGTACGACCCTCCTATGTGTTTCACACAACGATGCTGTACTCTGGGCTCGCTCAACAAAGAAGACCATATCACCTCTGTTAAAATTGCTCCTAGCTAGCTCGTAAAAAGCTTCTGAAGATTCCTAGCTACTTTAGAAATCAGCATAGTCTGCATTTGCTCTTACAGCGTTTCAATTTTCTTCAGGGGCCATATCTTCTCGGAGATAATGATGTTAAGAAGTAGAACTGACTTCTTGAAATGTAAATCGTAGGGTGCAAAGCATAAAAGTAAATTCTCTCGAAGCTCGGGAAGGGCAGCATAAGTCTAGATTGGTCCTCTAACGATAGCCTGCTGTAGGTGACGTTAATTCTGAAAATCGATAGATTGGAAGATCGACTCAGAGAATGTTGCTGTGGCTCACCCAAACGAAGTTCTATGCCTATCGAAGTGGTCGTTGTCAACAAACCACGCCCTACTGATTACCTGAAATGATGATGAGTAATGTGAAAAGATGATTACCATGGAGAGGTTAACCCTTCTAATCACCTCAGTTATGAAGTCATAGGCGTCGCCTCCCCGTTCTCTTAACCAGCTTATACCATCCAGATCTTCCTGCAAAAGATTACAAAAATTTAGTTATGGAATTCATCACAGAAGTGCTAATTTTTGAGCAAAAGCTCTGGCCCAGGCGAGACTTGCACCTTTATCTTGATGGGCGAAAAGCGTTATCACTTGCGCAGCTCTTAACGACGGTCTTACCCTCTCAGCTCGACGGTTCTCTGTCTACAGCAGCCTTAGCCTTACAGCAATTATTTACAGCAATTAATCACACTATTTGGGTTCCATTTTTGCCTAACGTCAGACATTTTTCTCAAAACCCATCATTCTCGTGGAAATTTTTTTCATGAGGGCTAAGGCGTTGAACATCAAATCCTATTCTATTAAGCACTCTCTTTGCGCGTAGGGTTGTCAGTCTGTCTGTATGTATATATGTATGTATGTATGTATATGAGTATGTATGTCTGTTTTGTTTGCCCGTCCGCAAAAGGTTCTGGAGCTTCGACAGGTAAAAGAAGGGAAAAAACGACCGCTCGATCGCCATCCAATCTAGAAACTTATTGGGTGTAGATGTATCGATTCTGTTTTGACTGTGGTAACTCTGGAACCTTCAAGTCTCAAGTCGTGCAGCATTTTCTATCTGCTCTGTATTTTCTTTTTATAAGTATAGATTTCTTGGTTTATAATTAACTCTTCGATGAAAGCCACTCCTTTTATCTGTTTCTATCTTTCGCGAGGTGCCCTCTTGTAATTTCTTCCCCTATTTTTTTTGCCCATTTCTGGTGGCTCTTCCAGTTGGCTCACGGTTTCTTTCGAGGGGCGCTGTAATCGATTCCCTATGGATCGTGAAGGATTACAGCGCAAGTCATCATTTAAGGATATGGAGCTCCTCAGAGAGCCTACATGATGATGGGCCTCTATGCTTCGTGAGCAGATCGAATAGAAAAGGCTCTGACGACTTCGCTCGCTAAGCTTGCTGACAGGATCGAGGAGGTGAACGCACGCCAGAACGAAATATTGTCTCGCCTAGCAGTCCTTGATGATTCCATTTCCAGATCAGATCAGGTCTCGGGCTCTCTGGATCAAAAAGTTGTCTATTCCAGCCTGAGAAAGTGAGAGCAGACGGTGAGAAAATAGATGATAAACTCAGGCGTATTACTGGATCGGCATAGGGGAGCAGGGCGACGAGACTGCGACGAGGAGATTCGACATGGAGGCTTTGAGAGAAGTGATTTTCTCTTCAGGTGATGAGCAGCTCATAGAGGAGCTCTCCAAAGGAGTCATAACAGCCCGACGCTATCCACCTGAGAGGATAAAAAGTGCGAACGGCCGTGATCGTATCATCAAGATCGAGTTACCCTCACAGGCTCTACGGGACAAACTACTGCACCACATGCGGTCAGGACGTCAGAGTCTGACCAGGCGATTCGTGCATTCGTATGCCCGCATAATCTAGAGGAGCCGGAACTAGATCGAGCTTTGCGAAGGCAAGCAGGGATATCGAATACCGAACTCGGAAAACTCCAGTTTGTGGTCCGTGATCTCCGCATTCACAAATTGAAGAACCCGAGGCAGCTTTCTCGTCGCTTTCAAGCTTCTTCTGAGAATGCACCGAGGACTACATCTGGTACCCCCCGCCCCCCAGAATCAGTGGCCCATCTCTGGTTGGCACTTCTTGCAGCTTGAATCTGTCTCCATAGAGGCAGGCTCCCGAAGACCGCACACTAGATGCAGATTCTAAGCCCATTTCGCGATACCCCGATAAATTGTTCTTTTCAATGCGAGGTCCATTAACAACAAACTCCCTGATCTTTACTACCTCCTCTCGCAGAATCCTTGCGGTTTGTTTGTTACAGAAACATGGTGTAAGCCCTTAAGATTAGTAATGTGTAGTATATTCTCAGCTGAGCACCATTACTTTGTGTACCGTTGCGATAGAGATGGGGATACTCCGGGGAGTGGTGCATTAGCATTATCAGAGACCTTCTTCGCTGATATCATCTACTTGGTTTTCGGTCTATCTTCAGTGCATTGTCTTACAAATATCCCTTTTCAACAATGACTCTATATTCGTTCTTTGTTACCGAAGTCCGTCTTGCTTAGCTGAAGATTTTCAAAAATTCCTTCTCTATATTGAAGAACTATGTCTAAATAGACTGCCGGTGGTTATCCTGGGTGATTTCAATTTCTTCGATATCCGGTGGTCTCGCTTATCGCAGAGTCTGAGCAAAAGCCGCCTCAGTAGACAAGGTTCCCTTTTCATAAACTTCGTTGAATCTCACAGCTTCACGCAAACAGTTCTTGAACCCACCCATGGCCGTAACATTTTGGACCTTGTTTTGACGAACAGTCCTTCCGTCATTGGCAGTACATCAGTACAGGCTCCCTTCTCCACAACGGACCATGTACCAACTCTGCCACTCTTCTATGAGCCAGTTTGTTCCGCGCGGCCGTAGCAATAAGGGAGATTTCCAGCTGCCCCGCTACCTACAAAAGGTTAAAGCTAGAGTTGAACAGTTATTCAAGAATGGTAATTATCTGCGCAATCCACAATACCTGTATTTGTCCCGCTTACTTAAAAAGAATTTAGCAAGGCTTAAACTCAAGCATGAGGAGCGCATAGCTTCCTCTAAGAACGCTAAGAGATTCTGGAGCTACTGTAATTCTAGATTAAAGGAGTCTTCATCAATCAGTGCTATCGTGTCGTCTACTGGTTCTGTGTGCACATCTGACTATGAGAAGGCTGACCTTTTCGCTACATACTTTGAGACTTTTTACAAAAAGGATGCTACTCGGACAGTAGACGACTTAGACGGCTCACAGTTGACCGGACAGACTCTTGATTGCCATATCAGTTATGAAAATGTATTTCGCACCCTGCAAGATTCCTCTCCAATGCTCTACTTCTTGCCGCACATATTTCTTAAGAAATCAGTTGAAGGTATCACTCCTGCTTTGACTCAACTTTTCAGCAGAATACTTTTGAAAGTAGAAGTGCCATCCATCTGGCCTCTAGAACTGATTAAGCCACTATTCAAGGAAGGAGACAAGAGTGATTTCAAGAATTGCAGACCTGTGTGCCTCACGTCTTCAGTGAGCAAAGTAATAGAGAGAATTGTTTGTGGGCAAATGCGAAATTTCCTCATAACGAGACATTTTCCGTCACATTTCCAATATGGATTTTACCCAAAGAAATCTAGCACTTCAGCACTTATCTTTGACATGCCCGCATGGCAGTACGCCATTGATAAAAAGGAAACTGTTTTTGCAGCCTACATTGATTTTGCCAAGGCCTTCGACTCCGTTCCTTTGCAACTTTTGTTTCTAAAGCTAAAACAGTTCGGCATCACCGGATTTCATTCAAAATTCATAAAATCCTTCTTCTGTAATTAATGATAGCATACACCAGACAGTTGTCATCAACAGTTCAATGCTCAAGGATATACCAGACCGAGAGTGGCCTTCCCCGAGGCTCCTAGACAAGAGCCTCGGGGAACACCTCTCGGTCTGGTATATTCTGGAGCATGAACCGTCGAGGACAACCCTCTGGTGTCTGTTACAGAGGAAGGATTCTATGAACTTCGCAAGACATCCGGTGATGCCGAACTGTTTTAGCTTTAGAAACAAAAGTTGCAAAGGAACGGAGTCGAAGGCCTTGGCAAAATCAATGTAGGCTGCAAAAACAGTTTCCTTTTTATCAATGGCGTACTGCCATGCGGGCATGTCAAAGATAAGTGCTGAAGTGCTAGATTTCTTTGGGTAAAATCCATATTGGAAATGTGACGGAAAATGTCTCGTTATGAGGAAATTTCGCATTTGCCCAAAAACAATTCTCTCTATTACTTTGTTCGTTGACGACGTGAGGCAAACAGGTCTGCAATTCTTGAAATCACTCTTGTCTCCTTCCTTGAATAGTGGCTTAATCAGTTCTAGACGGCCAGATGGATGGCCTTCTACTTTCGAAAGTATTCTGCTGAAAAGTTGAGTCAAACCAGGAGTGATACCTTCAACTGATTTTTTAAGAAATATGTGCGGCAAGAAGTAGAGCATTGGAGAGGAATCTTGGCAGAACTAGGAGAGAACTAAATGAATTAGCATAGATGAAACTAGTTTGTAACTCTCTTTACTGTTTTATGGAAACGTTGGAAGGGACCTCAAGCAGTTTCAGACATTGTATGCCACAGTCTTATCGCTCGCCACTACTAAAATTGGAGACACGAGCTCGCTGGCTTACCCGGGAACACCTCGCCCAGCCAGATTAATGGTAGCATTCTTTCGATATTAGGACTGTATGGAAGGGAAAAATTGATAGCAATAGCAATATCATATTGGAATAACAATAGTCATATACCCCATACATATAGAATGCCAGCAACAAAGTCATTCAAAGACACGTTCCGGGATTGCAAGCCATAGGCATGTAGTTAAGTTCAAAAAACAGAAGGACGGCAAAATTCTAGTTGATCCACTAGTGAGGAGCAGAGCATGGGAAGCAGCCCTCAATGAGGTTCTCATTTGTGCAGGTGATCACAATCACTGGGTGAGCCTAAAGTGGTCAAGATCCATCGCTATATGACATGGCGATGGTGTAAAAACATGGAGGAGAGAGAGTACAACGACGTTATCACGAAGACATAGCAGTGTAGGCCATTGTGGTTCACTAGTGTTACTTTGTCTGTCTCACGTGTCTGCATGTAGGCTGAAATGGAATGAGGCGCGCAAAGAGATAGGGGCATTTTCCGTATAAGAGGTAAAGACCTCTGTATGACAAACGGTGTTGGAGACGACAGCCTGTCCCTCCCCTACTGCGGAAACCTGATGGCGACCACAGTTGGTGGAAAACCGACTGGCGCCGCGCCAGTCGCAGACTCTGGCACAGCCATCGTCCACAGCAAAGGGCTTTATGTGCTCACTTCTCACCTTCCGCATTCTATCGTACACTCCTTTCATGCGTCCTCTTTCAGCGATTTCGCGGAAATCTGTTCTCGGTCAGTCCGAACGCCATCTCTGTC
>MU931315.1:0-19216 GCA_036418165.1 Cooperia oncophora
GCGGATTTGCCGCGTGCTAAGTTAAGGATCGTTGACCAACCACTGTTCAAAGGAATCTTCTGCATCAGCCAAGAACTGAAAAGCAGCGCTTGTTCCGTCAAGGCGCAGAAGCAGCAGCAGCCCCCCCCCCGCATCACAGAAGGAGGAAAGCGGCTTTAGCCAGCGATCCGACTGGTACGTTCATAACCTACACGGAAATAGTGCAGCCTGTTTGGACAGCCACTGAAGCAGCCTATAATTTATGCAATCTGTCTTCTAAAAGCGTCTTGCTTTGGAATGCAATACCGCATTCAGCAGTGGAACCTTTAAATGGCCCTCACTGAAGTTGCTGATGGAAGATAATTGTGGTAAGAGTGATAAAGTCAGTTGCTGCTGTTCATAACATCTCTGTAAACAAACCACATGCATTTGGAATAGAGCTGGCTTAGCGGTCGTACACGATGTCGTTACTAATAAGCAGTGAGGAATGAGTTCTGTTGGAATCACTGAGATCGTTATACTTGAGTCATATCGATCGCATTGTTGTTGTGAGCGGTGAAGCGGATTTTCCCATGCTACCTTGTCAATTTTAGCTCCTATCACTTCCGTACCCGCCAATAACACTCCCGTCCCGTATCACTATCATATCACCCTGTATCGCCTCTCGGATCAGAGGTCCCACTGCTTGCTGTAACCTGCGTTCCGAATCTGATGACCCTCCTCTTCCGATCCCTTATCGGATCTTATCAACTGTTATCAGCTTCTGCCAGCCCCACCCAACGGCATATCAGTACTTGAAATCATGGTCCCGCCGTTGCTGCAATTGACCAGAATTCGTCACCCTCCCTGTTTAAGGGCCCTTATCGATTTATCAAAGTGTTATCCTCCTGTCAACCCACAGGTGTTCCCGTCCCTGCATGTATATCCACTTCTTGGGAATTTTCCCCACAGTCCGCAGCTGGCCTGCATTTTTGCGCTAGATGTTGGCACCCCCTCCCTTCTAGCAGCCCTATTAAATCGTTATCAAGTGTTATCACCTCCTGTCACGCACCTAAAGTGTTCCCGTCCTGCCATGTATATCACTTCTTGAAATCACGGTCCTGCAGCTGCTGCAAATTGCGCTACGATTTCGGTCCCACACCTGCTGCAACTTGCGCTACGAATTCAGTCACCCTCCCCTTCTACGGCCCCTTATCGTATCTTATCAAGTGTTATCACCTCCTGACACCCACCAAAAGTGTTCCCGTCCTGCCATGTATATCACTTCTTGGAACTGTCATCCTATCTTTTCTGCGACGCTCGCTATGAATTTCGTGGAACACACAACACACACCACACACACAGAACCAACACAACACACAGGACACACACACAGACACACATAGCGGATATATATAGTAGGAAAGGAGGTTTTATGGAGTGGCGTGCTGCATGCATACATGGGTACACATATGCAGCCGTATCTTCGGTAGCGGTGATTGGTAAGATGCCTACGGGAAACTCGTCCGAAATTTTACAAGTCACTGAGAACGGAGGCTTTTTCTTCGCAGGATTTTGACCGTTTCACTCCGTTCTTTCGCCATTTCCCCACTATACAGCGCCCTACTAGCATTTTAGGCTAAGTAGGAAACCATCGTGCCACTGCCTTTAGCTAGATTTCTTTTGGTATCGTGTTTATTCTGATGTTTGGTTTTTATCGGAACCGCCAAAACATATCGTGATTTACCATCAAGAAAAAATATCAAGATTTTCAATCGTTGAGGAAACCTTGCTGAACGCCTACCTGGGATGTTGCGCCTGTAGTAAAATCATTGCTCCTGTCGAATAAGAACTATAAGTGAGCTGTTGTGGTCATTTGTCCGCGCGACGATCGCGCGGGGCCTGCCCGGACGATTCTGTTCCACGGGTTCCCGTGGCTGTCTGCCTTTCCATCGGAACACTCGGATGAAGGAACAGAACGCATATTTGGGCAAAGTGTGGTCGCGTTAGTGGAATCTAAGGTAATTAACAGAATGGAGAGACATGGCGTAACCCGAAAAGATCAAGAAACTGGCGTTATCATCGACTTCATCAACAGTATTTCTTTGTAATTTACCTAATTTAAAAGCAGTTCACGTTGCACAGACTGTAGCTGCAGACGCAGGTGAACGAGTCGCCGTGAGAGCCCGATCTAGGTGCAGTCTGAATATTCGCTAATTTTTCCAAAGAACAAAATCTGGTTTAACATTCTCTCAAAATAGTTAGACCTTGCACATTTAGGAACAAGTTTATGATGTGAGCGCGATGGTATTGAATGGATTCATGCGGGTATCACTGAGTCAAAAAAAAGTCCACCTAGTTGACACTCGAATCCCTGAGACCAGGCAGACGTTGCGGCACTGTTGTTGTGTCTCTGGTCCAAAACAACAAGAGGATGACAGTTTGTCCCAGACTGAGAATATTCGCGAGTAAAACATTCCGTAGCATGTTTAAATGCCACGCCTACTCTGGCTAAGGGATAAGGTGTAATCTCTTGACATGTTTCTTGCCATTTCCTACGCTTTGGCAATGAATCCAGTGAGATATCAAAATGTTGGGGATTTGCTCACATTTTATTCCAGTTTAGATGGAAATTGGGATGGTTTCAGCAATAATAAAAGGGAACAAGCAAAGTATTTCCAGAGGGTCATGTTTCCGCCTCGGATAATTCCTCGAAATTCCTCGTAGATGTGTGGGCGTGCTGCATACCAATTATAACCGTGGTGGTGCTGTGCTTTTAGTGAGATATTTTTTATTGACACACTTGTGGTCATTTCTCTTTTTCTAACGCAGAACAAAATGATAGTTGTCTGAAACTGAAATATCCCACGAGTAACCCATTCTGTGCCATGTTCATATGCCACGACTACTCCGTGTCAGGGATAAGGAGTGTACATAGCTGACAACTGGCAATCAGTCGAGGCGGTGTCAGGAAGGACGGAATGAACCCGCTCGGCTGACTTGCTCTACCAATAATAATCGGTTAGTGATCGATCGGCGAAGAAAGCGACCAATTGTAGGAACGTCTCTGATGAACCCATTCCATGCCTCCTGACAACACCCCGGCTGCGACGATATCAACTGCAACAATAAATAGGATTGCAGGAACGTAACAGAAGGATACTTTTGTAAGCATGACATAACTAGATCAGGTGGAAGATTACCAGTACTTCTGCCTACTGTATCTCCTTTATCACCCCTGTCGTGAATCCGAATAGCAAGTGTTCTTAAAGAGATTTCTGCTCACCCAGCAACCTGAAGCGCTGACGCTTTCTAAATTTGAATGAGTGCATCCCAACTGGTAGAATGAATTCTTCCCTGTGAACTGCACCTGAAATATCAACTTTCAGTTATCAATCTCAAGTCGAGCTGAGCAGTCTTTTCCCAAAGTGCGTAACTCCTTTTCTCGAAACACTCCAAGGCATTTTTCCTCTCTCGTGCTCGAAATCGCAAGAACTTTCCTCCTAGTAGTCGTAGTAGCGACCTAGAGGTTACTTTTTACCCCGTGATGTAGGTCGGAAGATAGGTACCTTTGTCAGTCAGATCGCTGCTACTATCTGGACGGTGGGGGCGGAAAGTACTGAATTGTACAATGCTTTAAAGAAATCGTTTTTTGTGAGAACCGGAGTCATTGGTACCTTGGAGTTGATCGTCACCACTAGCAGTCGCAGAGGTTGTGGCACCTTAGGGCAGTGGGCGCGTGGGCAAAAGTGGATCAGTGGCTCATGCTTCCTCAATAGATCGATGCTGAGTCACACCTCCCACGATCTGCTTCAGCCTCTCAGGCAACGAGTGTTCGAGCAAAATAAAGTTGCACGGGAGTACTACCTTTGCATAACATAATTTGTTCGATAAGCATTCCTCTTTGTGAAGCGATGGATTCCATCTGTTGTCAAATGCTTTCGTGCCACTAAACGTCAAAGATCAGAAGAGAAGGGAAGAAGAAGAAAGGTTACAGGAAATTAGCTGTTGACCAGTTCCTTTCTAGGAAGCGGCCATTATTCCACATTAGTTCAGAATATTTGTACAAGCCAGCCTCTCAGTCCTCCAGGAGGAGTGTATTTCTTTGGAGATACGAAGGGCTTGGTTCGCCGAGCAGGAAGGTGACCGGCTCCTGTCCCTCGGAATGGTAAGCGTGATACTTGCCATTACAAGACTACTACTAGACATATTGAATATGCATTCACATTGTTACATACATCATTTTTGTCTCAAATCGCATACTTTTCAAATCCGAACGACAGTTAGTCTACACGGACCGTTGATGAACGAGTTGTTCCACTGCTGCAACCCGGGAGACGTGCAACAGAATCGTCCGGAGAAGCGCACGCGGCGCGTCGCGCGGCGAATGATGCACCAGCTCACGGACGTGCATTTGCTAGCAGGGTATTTGGGTACAGCATTGTTGTGTGAAACCCATAGGGGGGGGGGCGTACTTGGCCGCTGGGGAAGGGGGGGGTCGTAAACGCAGGGTCGTGAGCACCAAACAGCACAAAAGTGTCATCGCTAAGTTTGATGGAGCGGACGGGAAGCAGCAGAGGACCCGAATGTAAGGAAGACTACAAAATATTAAAACAATTAATTGGCAATATCAGTAGTTGGCATAAACTCGTGTACGTAGATGACTAAATAATACATCTCAAACAGATTTGTGCGTATCGACCTTTCCAAACCCTGAACAAACATCTGCTTGCATGGACAAAAATCACCTAAAATTAGAAGTTACACCTTTCCACCACCTCTGCGTAGAAGCGTAATGCACGGCGCACACTCGGACCAAATCGATCGATGATAACCAAATCATGCTTTGACTCAGTCAACGGAAATATGTGTTTTGAAGGCATATTGAAGTTCGCGACTGAGTATCCTTACAGTTTCACAGAAAGAGTCAAGCTTTTGTGAAAGCTGTCTGTGGCTAAGAATCTCGTTCCTATGGTGTTTTGAGTTTTGCAAAAGATTGTGCTCGAAAGAAGTTACGTACAAAGCATAAAAAGCCGTCGCGATTTAGCGCTAGCCCATCCAAATCCCATCCGAAATATTTTACGAACGGGGAAACATTCAGATTGCGGATAGGTGCATCGAAACCGCAACAGTACAGAGATGGCGTTGACATGATTTTTCCGTTTCCCAAGAGCCCTTCTCCTGAAAAGGTGATTAAGCTCGAAAAGCGCGCCGTGATTCCATCCGGTCAACAGTCAGCGCCATTTCGCGCGCGGATCGCAGCTCGGGTCACGTTCAGGGGCTGCTCTCCTTCCCTGAGAGATTTATGCGCAGAGTATTATCGATGTCCAAATTTTTACAGTGATAAAGGTAATCCAGGACTAATTTATACAATAATTGTATGTTATTACTGTTCTTTTGTTTTATTCAGGTGTTAATATCAGAATTATGTAGACTAATCATGTAATAATCTATATTTTCACTTGTAAGGGAATTCCCCCTATACGATTTCATACTATGGACCGTAAAACGATGTTACCTTGTGATTTTGAATGCTCTTTCGCACGTTGTTTAACATAAAGCTAGTTGTCAAAAGGCCTGTATTGATTGCGAGCCAGGGATGTGAATCCCGCGCGATTTGATTCCGCCACATAGCTTACTATGTACTATTTCTTCATACTCTGGTTGTCTAGCCTCACCCTATATAAGGCCGTGTCTCTTATAGAAACAGGGCACAGCATTGGTTGGGGATTCCCCATGGGGGGTCGTATTTGGCCGCCCCAGGAGCAGGTTCGTATTGGCCGCCCAGGAGAGAGGGGGTCGTAGTTGGCGGCGAGGAAGAGGGGGGGGTTGAGTGAAAACAGGTGCGGAGCCAGTAACGAGCCAGCAGCAAAGGGTCAATCTGCTGAGCCCTGATACAGAACACTTTGCTTTGTAAAGAACTCGGATATGCAAAAAAAAATAGTACAAACTTTCATTCATCAAACTAATCCGAAATAACTGCAAATATTAATAAGTCGACATTATCTCGTAAGTCCGTTGGTGACTAAACAGTACAACTCAAACTCTGGTTCGCTGCCAATGATATGGCGTGTCCGCGGTCGCGCTTGGCGCTGAACCAACCTGTTTTTTTCTCGACAAACGGTAGGATATCGTTCGTATCAGACGTTTTACAGCAGTTGGTCTCCTTTATCGGAATCAGCAATTGGTGGAGCACGAATCTGGCAGCGTCGACAGGGACATGTTACATCATCCGCAAGGGAAACAGTGTAAACAAGTGCACAGGTTTGCCATGGATCTCCCTGAATCCACTATAGACATATTGCTCGGAGTGGATAGGCATACGCACCAAATGCACCTATCCCTTACTCTGGCGCGAGACCTCAGTGCGCGGCGCATCCAAAGTCAGCGTGATCGGCGCTAAACGAACCATATTCTGCTCCTGCTCCACCAGAGGATACGTTTTTCATGCATTCCTGGCTTATTCGAACACGCTCACTTGAAACGGTACACAGGAAACGGGTTTTTCGCGCAGCTGGGAGTGTTCCTCAAGAAATCCCCATAGCGAGATCTCATGAATCCCGAGAACTTCAGAAACAGTTCAAGAGGTTTTTAGAAAGAGAAAATCTTTAAACACTCGAAACCGTTCTCAGATTTGTGAAATGTTGAGTTACAAAAAAATAAATATTGATTCAAACCTGTTTTCAGTTGACAATCACTCCACAATCCCACGATGCTTGTGATGTTTTGCGACTTCCATTAATCGATAACTATTTAGGAAGTGGACAACCTTCCTCTGCACCGAATACGGTTCTCATCTTACCCACAGATCCGCTTTTGATGGAAGTTGATCGGTCCTAAAAGGACACCTGACCTCAGCTGGAAATATTCTCGGTCGCATTAGCTAAAATTGCCGAATAATCTCCAGTCACAGCTGCAATTACATGCGCATTCTGCTACCGTACTCCACATAATCGGGGTAATGCATTTTTAGCGTGACTTCTCAACGGTCGACGTTTTATTCTACTCATTTCTTCATATTCTATTCATACTTTATTCATATTCTATTATTACATATTATTACATATTCATCCAATGCTTTTTCCCTTAGCCGACGCGGAACGCAGCGCTTTGGCGAAAAGCTACGACGAGTCGCGATTCTACCGATTGATGGACGTATTTTTCTGCTTTTCTCCCATCCGCCGTTTCATCAGGCTTGCTCGATGAACAATGCTTACAATAGGAATCCAAGACTATTTTATTTTCAATGATTGTCATTGCACCCGTTCTTCAATTTGTCTTCCATTAGAAAACTGTTTACTAGTTCCGTGATTGCCCTTCCTTTTTCCCTGGGAAACCGATCATCTATGACAAGTGATCGTGTTTCCTCGAGGGAAAAGGAATTGTTCTCATCGTATGTATTTGCGTGGTATTTCTCATCAATCATTTTTTTGTATATTTTTTTCAGATGACTCTCCCGGAATTATACAGATTTGACAACAACGCTTACGGAGCTGAAAACCCCTTATTGCGAACTGTCGCGTCGTTTTAGTGGCGAGAAGCTACTCCTGTGCTCAGTATTTTTTGGGGGATCTATTACTTCTGCCTCGCTAGTGATTGCTTCCATGCCTATTTCTTCACTACTGTTAGTCTCTTTCCTCAAATTTGGTTTGCTTTCGTGTCATGTCATCGAAAAAACAAACGGGCCAAAAAAAGGGGGGGGGGGGGGCCTTAGTAGCCGATTCTCCAAAAGAAAAGGGAGGGTGGCGTACCACGGCTCGCACAGCCGAAATAACGGTGAGTCCGGTGTTGTACTCTCACCGCAGAAGAAGGATGCTGGCACAAGCTCAATTACGTGAGAGCGCGAACGGGATGTTGAAGTGTACTTAGGGGCGACGACGAAGTGCAAATCACTTCTCAGTCGTCGGATGATATGCAGGGAACCTCATAATGATTGCTCTTCCTTCGACAGGCTTTTTACTGAAATCGTAGAGTCGCCGAAAGTGAAGTCCATTGTCTACTCTCATTTCGGTGATCTCGCGGATCAGTTGCAGCGACGCCACAAATATATTGTCCAGCATTCATGCGTAATTTGGACCAAATTGACAGTTTTACACAACACCAGCATATGCTTCTCGTACAGCATGCAGTGGAAAGACATCTTCAATGTGGAGGTACTATGGAATTGTTCCCTCCACCCTTTGAACTCAGCCGCGAAGATGATTGGAGGCACATCGGCACCGTCTGTCGCATGATGGCAGAATTCCTTTCTGGGCCCGCGAGGGGGTTCGATGCGCGCATCGTGGACTATTACAGCGGCATCAGGGACGAAGTCCCCATAAAGCACCCAGCGATAAGCCTCGGCGTATGCCCAAGAAAGGAGAAGACCGACTTATGGCTTGGCAATGTAAAATTTTCCTTAATCAGGTCGCACACATCGCCTCAAATGTACTGGTGCTCCCGACGTTCGAGCTCAAGCAGAGCAAAGAAAGAATCTCGATTACGCACAATCAGCCAGTTCCACGCAATCTACCTCTCTCGCCGCTGTCGAAAAGGAGAAGAAGAAACGTCGCGGTTTCGAAGCCTACTATCTCAAGGATGTCAAAACGAAGCGCCAGCAATATGCACACCGAATGAAGCAGCCGTAAGGAGCCTTCGGGGTCGGCTTCCCCAAAGGGAGGCGTGTAAGGGAATTCCCCTTGAAGATTTCGTACTATGGATCGTACCTCTATATTCTCTGAAAAGTTGTAAACAAATTCTTAAAATATTGTAAACAATGTCACCTTGTAATTTTGAATGCTCTTTCGCACGTTGTTTAACATAAAGCTAGTTGTCATAAGGCCTGTATTGATTGCGAGCCAGGGATGTGAATCCCGCGCGATTTGATTCCGCCACATAGCTTACTATGTACTATTTCTTCATACTCTGGTTGTCTAGCCTCACCCTATATAAGGCCGTGTCTCTTGTAGAAATTTCATTCTTTGTGATTCTCGACTGGGCTCACTGCCTACTTACTGCTATCCAACCGAAATAAATAGGTGAGTCACTGCTGTACTCTCACCGCACGAGAAGGAACTGACAAAACTCCATTACACAGTAACCAAAATTTGATGGCAAGTATGCGTTGTACAAGCATCTAGGGGTAGTGATTTTACTTATTAGGTTGTCGCATAAGTTCTTATACACGACTTTTTTGTAAATATCTCAAAAACGAACCAGCCTGGAGATTAGAGGTATGCACCATCACCATTCACTACTCGACGCCAGCGCTCAGGCAGCTTGTCGATTCCATCCTTCCAGAACGACGGAGGCTGGGACTTGAAGAAGTCGTCGAGCGCCTTTCTGACCTGATCCTTTGTTTCGAACTTTTTTCCGTCCAGATAGCGCTGCAGGTGGCTGAACAGCCAGTAGTCAGAAGGAGCGAGGTCAGGGCTGTAGGGAGGGTGGGCGACCATCAGCCATCCGTACTTCTCCAGCTCGGCCTGGGTCGCCTTTGCAGTGTGAGGTCGGGCGTTGTCATGGTGGAAGTAGAGATTTCCGCATTCCTTCCACGAGTACGGTCGACGTGATCTTTCAATTTCCGCAGCTGGGTCACGTATGTGGAAGCGTCAATCGTCTGTCCCTTCTCCAGCAGCTCCCAGTACTCCATGCCTCTTCTGGACCACCAACAGGACAGGAGAACCTTTTTGGGGTGAAGGTCGGCCTTTGGGGTGGCTTCTGGCTGTTCTCCTTTGTCGACCCACTGCCGCTTCCTCACAGGGTTATCGTAGAGGACCCACTTCTCATCTCCAGTGATCATCGAGTTGAGAAAGTGAAGCCTCTTTTGGAAAGTGAGGAGAGAAGTGGTGGTCACCCTCCTCGAGAGGTCATAAGCGGACAGTTCATGTGGGACCCATCGACCAAGCTTTGCTACCTTGCCGAGCTTTTCTAGTCCACGTGCAACCGTCGAATGATCATAGCTAAGCATGGTCGCCATTTCTCTGGTGGTGAGGTACGGGTCCTCCTCCAAACGTAGTACTTCCAAATCCAACTCCATCGGCCGACCCGACCTCGGAGCATCTTCGAGAGAAAAGTCTCCTTTCTTGAATTTGGCGAACCAATTCTTGCATGTCATGTAAGAGATGACGTCCTCACCGTATGTATCCACCAGCTTGGTATGGGCTTCCTTTGCATTCCAGCCGAAATCGTGGAGCAAAACCAAACAGTGGCGCAGGTACGTTTTGTCACAGTGCAAATTGTGCGACATTGTGTACTGCAAATGCAAGCTCGGTGAGTGATAGCTAGTGTAATGAAAGAGTATAATGTACACGTCACGCACGTGATGACGTAATAGGATCAAACACGTGTATAAGAACTTATGCAACAACCTAATATATGGCCTTTATTTGGTGATTTTGAGGGCTGCGGTCAACCTGCTAACCGAGAAGCCTTTTCTGCGGGCGGTGGCAGTGTCAGTGGCCTCCCTCGGCCGGCTAGCAGGCAAATCGTTACGTATCTATCCTTCTCGTTAGTTCCAACAGTTAGGGCCGGAAGAGAGGGGGGGGGTCGTACCGGGACCTCGTTTCGGGGAGGGGGTCGTACTGACACCACCATTTCACACATCACGATGCTGTACCCTGTTTGCTAGCCGATAGCTTTGCGATTGGAGCAAATGATTTACTACAGCGTACATCCGCAACGTTTACCAGATTTCATCAATAATTGAAAATCTAACGATGTTTTCTTGATAGTAACACACAATTGTTTGGCGGATCCATAAACGCAACTTCAGGAAATAAACAATACAAAAGAAATCAGATAAGGCTGTGATTCTCCCTATGTTTATGTGGTTCACATGATTCGCGCAGTCGTCAGCGTCAACATTTAATAGATGAATGGTCAAGTTTTCCTGTGAGCTGCTGTAAAAGATGACACACCAGAGCAAATGTAAAGACCCTAATGAAGTTCATGCTTTAATGAACTTTTTCCTACTCTGTGAAAAACAAAGGAAAAACTAAAAACTTAACCCTAACTGAACACAAGACTCGATCTGATATCAATACGGTGATATCAGTCTTTACCGTCCCTTCAAGATCCCTATTCAAACGGCCAGACGCATTTCGACGCAAGGATTTCGCAGGCCACCAGCTGCACCGGACGATTCTGTTGCTACACACCCAAAAGCGATTCGGACGAGTTTCTCATAAACATCTTGCCAATAACCGCTACGGTAGGTACGGCTGCACATATGTACTCATATATCCATGCAGCACCGCAGCCGCTTCATATCAATCCCTTCGCTTCATATTTTAGGGATTTATCGTGCCAACCGCCTTCAAATCTTCTTTACGGCAGCGTACCCTTTAACTAAGAGAATATATTCTGACACACATACGCTTGGCCCGCTTTCCAAGGAATTTTTTGCGAATGTCAAATATTTCTAGCTTTTTTCCTCTGACTTTCACTCTTCACCCAAACAATGTGTTCATAGAAACGCACTTATACACTGACACACTGTGTGTCAACTCCTTCATCGGCTTCCTTTTGCAACTTTTTGCGAAAATTTTGATATTCATTCGAATTTCGTGACTCCTGAGGACGCAACGCAGCTAGCTTCGCCCTTTATGACAAGCTTTGCCAGCTTCGCAGAAGCTCTAGCCAACTCGCTGAAAAAAAATATTCCAGGTAAGAGATCATAGTCATATTATGTTGCGAATTAGAGATTCCCTCGTCACTAGGGACAAACTTTGCTTGGTTTTCTGAAAAACGAATGGTAATAGAAAAACAAAAGAAGCGATCGAGAACCTCCCAGATGAGGCCTTTCTTGAATTTTCAGGAAAACGCATAACGATTGAAGGTGAAACCGTGATACGACTGCTCTGCATAACGTCGCGAGAATCTGCGACGTGTGGGCAGTACTCGCCCTCCCTTCTGAGGGGACGTATTGCAGAGATCCAGTAACCTAATACTGGCAAGGTACGTAGCTTAGGAAAGGACGCAAGGAATGAGTGATACATTCGGGAAGACTTAGTAACATTGTAACATTCCCATTGTTGAAACCAGTGTCGGTATGCGCAGTCCTAATGCCACAGCAACCTGGAGAGGAGGAGTACGGGAGGCCTACGACTTTCCCATAGATGGAAATAGATAGAGCCTTACATGTGGGGTATATACCCTAATTGGCGGCGGCTAAAAGCTGAACCTTCAAAGAAAAATCCGTTTACCAGCGGCGAAGTTTCCGGCTCACAGTCAAGTTTGCGGCAAGAATTGCGGCGCTCCTAAGGGAAGGGGAAGACTTTACTTCCCAACGCCATTAGATCCTCTGTTTCTGCCTTTAATGTCTCGATGAATGTTATGGCCTAGAAAAGCAAAAAGAAACTCGCGTCTCGCCAAAAAATCTCCGCTTCATTTCGAAGTTTTCAGCGAAATGCGCAAAGTCTTCACGTGTCGATTGAGCTGACAGGCAAAGGCTGTGCGCCCCACTTCAGAAGAGAAGAAATTCTAGTTTTCAATGTCATGTAAAATCTTCGTTCTGTATTGTGCCTGAACGAAGTTATTCCCATTCAAATGTAAAAAACTCGCGTTCGCCTAAAATTCCCTGCGTTACTTTCTGGCCAGAAGCCGTCATGCAAACGATGAAAACTTGTAAAATCTTTATATAGGTAACCTGGCTATACCGTTGAATGCGCTTTTACCGCTGTGGGCGAAAAGAATGGTTTCTTGAGTGAATAAACGCCTCAAAAAAAGTGCTATGTGAGATGTAGGATGATAGCGCAAGCAACACTCAAGACGCGACGCCATCCCCAGCTGACGTGAATGCCTCGTACTTCGTGTTGCTTCCATTTAGAAGCGCGTTCCTGTAAGGTTTTTAAGGCTTCTGCGTATTTCAATTGTGTGCATTACAACCTATCCTTGACTAATAACTCTTCGAACTATTCAGTGTGTATTTGTTCGAACTGGTTCTGGTAAAAGTTTCCAGATTTGCTCGATTGGTCTGGTAAATGTTCCCAGATAGTCAGATACCACATTCACTAAAGGGAGGGGGTTGGGTGAGGGGGGATACGGACACCCATCTTCAAGGGCGGAGGGTCGTGCCAACCCCCAATATTCCGCGACGTGATGCTTGACCCTGCTGCTCTGTCTTTCGTATCAGCCTTTGAGAAAGTGTTTTCATCAGTTGATTATTTCTTGATTTTCCCTGTTTTTCCCTGCGCTTCGGTACCTTTTAAGGAGAAAGCGGAAAATTTTCCTTCGGAAGAAACTCCGGGAAATGGTGCGAACTTGTCAACGTCACGACGTGCCCTGATATTACCAGTCCCGTCCAGAGCGGTAGCATAGCGCGCAGACACAGCACAATATTTCTTAGCTAGTTCACTCGACACCTCGCAGCGCTGCCACGTCGAATCTATTGACTTGCGGTAAGAATTGCTGAGTTCTCCCCTTGGCTACTTAGCATGGGGGCATTCGAATTTGAACCTAATTACACATACTTTGTTACTGAAAAATGTGCCCTCCACATCTTACTGTCTCGGCAGTGCTGCTGGCCTAGGAGTGACAGCAGTGGAACGTATTATCTTTCGCTGCTCTACAAAAAGGGGAGTGTTATAGTACCCACAAACGTGGTACTGATCGCCAAATCCTCGTAGTTATTTGGAGCATACCTGAAGCACCATATGCTTGCAGTCACCGCTACACCGTGTAGAATTAGAACGACTATCCGAAACATGAATCGAGTTTGAAATGAAACACCATGTCCATAATGATTCCTTTGACCGAAGTAAGTTTACAGGTGTACTGACGATCCCAGTTCATCAGAGTAATTACCATTTCTCGCTTACTGCGATGCATGCCTGTCAGCAACACCCATATACATTTGTGTTCCCTGTGAAGTAAAGGGCATGTCAGGGAGCGTGGATCAGAGCGCATACAGGACACCCTTTCCCCTCCCCCAACCAGGGCACATCATCGTTGGGCATTACGCAACAAGGGTGGTCATACTTGGCCGCTGGGAGAAGGTGGAGAGGCGTATTTCTCTTCTGACATTCTGAGAGAAGTCTGGCTTTCCGTTGTTTCTCCTGTTTCATGTGTACTATTTAGCCCCCTCCACCCGCGCTCAAGAGCAAAATTTTTGCGTAAAAGTGGGAAGATTTTCGAGAACTCCGGAAAAGTGGTAGGAAGTATTGGAAAATCTAAGAGGTAGTAGGGTCACATTCTCCCCCGCCCACACGCTCGACAGCTCGATGAGTGGAGAACCAGGGAGGTCGTACCAACCCCTTTGAAAAAGGGGTGGGGGAGTCGTACGAAATCGACCAAAATACCCAACCAATGTTGTGCCCTGTCCCCTACTCTTTCCAGCTCATGGTGGGATCATTGGTGGGAAAGGTGGCTCTGGCAGCGTGGTAATCCACGCTCCCCCACGCACCCTACTGTTTGCAGGGATCACGACTGTACCTCATACTTAACACGTTTGCCCTTTTACTAGAAACAAAAAAATTGAATCGGAACCACTTTTCTAATTATGAAAAGTACATCCTGAACATTGTTTGTAAAATTTTTAATTGTCACATAGAACGACACTACTGACTATTATATATGTGAGTCACCGAGATCAATTTAAGCTGAATTTTGAGTTCTGATCATTAAAGTTTGATAGAAATGGTTAGACTGCCTCCACAGCATCCAGTAAAGAATCGCCTGTGGTGGTCGTTGTGGAAGTGAACTGAAAGTAAGTAAATTCAGTCTGATGCATACACATTCACTTCTTCTCCCTGAGCCAGAGTAGGTGTGGCATTTGAACATGGCACGGAACTGGTTACTCGTGGAATATTCCAGTCTGGGACAACTGTCATCTTGTTCTATGTTGGACAGAGGACACGAATAAACAATTCTGTCAAGATGAAAATATCATCTCACCAGAAAGCATAGGTCGTTCAGTCCGCAAGTTAATGCATGCAGCCACGCCTACCCAATCTCAGGGATTTTGAGTATAAATTTATTCTACGACACCCCAGGTTGGTTTATTGGTTAGTCTGTCGAAATGTATACTGTTTGTGGATCGGTCTGTAAGTCGAGGAGGGGGGGGGTGTAGGGGGATGTAACCTAGAATCGAATAGCACCAATTGAAGACAACCCTTCCAACCACCTCCGTGGATCCTGGTCCTTGCCTTGTGTGGCGAGGATAGGTTCGCATTCGCAGTGGTGGGTCCAGCGTTCTTCTCTGTCCCAGGATGGCTAAGGAAACGGGGAGGCATCGCTAGCCTGGGTGTCGTCTCTCGAGCCAGCTCACGCTGCGGCACAGCTAGCCACCAGCCTAACGGGGCAAGATGATAATGATACCAATGTATCGTCTCTCTACTCCGCCCGCGCTGGTCAACCACACGCCTGACTGTAACCAATCACGCTACTTGTCTGCTCCCCCTCTGATGTCCTTGCTCTCTATCGCTGAGTGTGTGTTTTGTTGTGGGAGGTAACGATACAAGTGGTTCACCTTGACGATAGCGGGATGTGGTATGGCGAATGTCAGCCGGGTATCATTATCCTCTAGCCCTGCCCGAGCACACTTGGCGAGAAAAAGTGGCGCGCTTCTGCAACTACGGACCCGTTCGCCTCACACGGACGATCCCAGGAAGTGAGTGTCCAATTTGTCAGACTGCTTAGTAATGCAAAAGTGGTACACCGCTTGCTGTCACAGGGAGAACAACTGAGCTCGAATATCAGACACTCAGTGCGTGAAGTTCTCCGTTTCCCTTTCCTTGTCCACCTGTAATCTGTGTTCCTGACTATCGAGCTGCTCGAGCGGGCGCCAGTAACGTCTAAATTCGTCTCTGCAGCGTGATAGAGTTGCCCATGGGTTCTCAGTGCCCGAGGGACACGATGAACATCGTACCATTCGCTTAGAGACTGAGCTCAGTCTCGTCGGGAGTTGATTTTGGTGCGTAGGCGACAAAGCTTGTCAAAGCCGGAGTTGAACCACATCTCCCAATCGCAAACGTCCGATTCGGGTCGTCAGATTTTCGTACGAATCGATGTTCATGGCCAAGTGCGTGTTGACGAGGACGCCCACACCGCCAACGCCTCTGCTGTCGCATGTTCCGAGGAACAGTTCTTCTCCAGTCTCGTACACGGCGTGTAGCGGGCGATGCCTCCTCGTCTCGGTCAGTCCGATGACGTCGTACTTGATCTTCCGGCTTGCAACATCAGACCTTCAATGGGAGCGTTCGAGCGTCCGTGGTTGGTGGTGAAGGCACAGGACGTCATCCTAGTCTCGGGCAGTCAAATTCTCCGTTGGCCCTGACCATGAGGTTGCGGCAGCCCAACCCGGGCGGTCCCAACCGATGCCGCTCTGTCAGAGGTTCTCTCAGGTCAAGGGGAAGGGGGCCCATATTCATTACTGTTTTCGGCATATAAATTGACCAGCTTGCCAAGGTTGAAATGGTACCTTCCACGTTGGCCGATCAAAAAGTGTCAGCACACCACAACGCCTTTAGGAAAACCCTAGAACCGCGCAGAGATGAGAATAACGTCTCTACACCTGCCCCTATCCCCCCCCCCCACAGCTCGACAACTCAGGGAGCGCGGCTGAAGCGCTAACTCTGTAATTCTTTCGGGCGATGAGGTGAACTACCCTCAAAGAATCAGACGGGAGTGATAATTCAGTCTGTTTAGAAAGGCAGTAATGTTTGAGGATCCAAGCGGCTGACTCATGAAAAATTGCAGAAAACTGAGTGAGTCTGACGCAGATTACAATAAGATCACCAGGGATATCTCTCGGGTGAATGTATGTGGAGTGATTCCGTAGTACCCTTCGGGCAAAAGTCGTCTATACTCTAACCGTTTCGCAATGCCTTTAGTTATCGGTAAGATTTCTCACTTTTCCCGGACTCATATTCTGGACCATCACACTTCCGACTACAGTTCCTTGCGTAGTCTGAAACAAATATGGTTCAGGAAGGTAGTCTAAGCAACACAACCGATACTTCGCAGTAACAAATATGCGCTGAAATTATTCCATTTTTTGAGCAGCAACTTTGTGTGTTGTTTGTATGTATGTATGTATGTATGTCTGTCCGTCCGCAAAATGCTTCACGGGTTCGAGTTAGTGGGAGGAGAAAACGACCGCTAGACAAACCGGAAACCGATTGGTGCAGAAGTATCAATCCAACACATCTTCGAATATTCTCCAGCTTCTCTCATTTTACTACTGGGTGGGGTCGGACTAAATGTAATAGCGGTTATCTCTGCTTAGTGGCTGAACAAAGCCTTCTTTGAAACAAAGAACCTACGTCGATTGCGTCGAAACGTCAGGCCGCCAAATAAAGAAAAATTGTTCCACCTAAAAAACCTTCGAAAGCGCACAATAAAACATACTGAATATCAAATCAAGTTTATTGATGTGATTACATGCTTTCCCCTAACATAAGACAATATTTAGTCACACATCAATCCATTGCACGGATCTGCTCGCCATGGCAGGTGGACGTCGCGCTCGTGCAGGGCAGTTGGGCTTGAACATGGGCAAACATACTGAGTGACCCGTACCTACTTCTCTGCTTCTTTCACCCGCTGAAGGGTAAGACTGTTATGGAAGACGGGTGGTATGCACGTTAAGAGGAAGCACGCAGCAAGAGGATAGTGATGTATGTTATGATTGTTATTGCTCTGCCCGTCGATAATATGCTTCACGTGGTGCGGAATTAGTCGGGAGAGAAAACACAAACAAACATATGCGCTCTATACAACCGCTGCCGGAAGTAATTTAAAAATTGCATATAGTGGACATTCTTTGTAGCAAAAAACAACTGACTCTAAACCAGCTATCTCGTAATCTCTCCTGTGATTTATAATTGAGAAGATCGATGCACCAGTGAACAACAAAAATTATTAATACCTTAACTTCACACACGGAATACGCTGCCATGTCATGCCTGATAAGATGCGGGGCTTCAGTAGATCGTGATATAAAAAAGCCTGGATACTGATACCATCTTCAAACTGTTTCTTACATTTGACAAGGATGAATACCAGCATTGAGATGATTGAATATTTTTTGAAAAGGCAGTTGGCACGGTACCTCCCTCTCCCGGAACCGTCCTCCCCTCCCGCCCAAGGCAAGTAGGATTAATACGCCTGGCAGGACGGAATTCCGCGACCCTGAGCAGGCGCTGCATTTTTCCAGGAAGGTGCCCTTATAAGGGCCCTATCAAGCCACAACATTCCGACCCAAACGCCCGCCACGCCCGCCCGCCCACAAATGGACGACCGTTCCTGACGCTCGTATTTCATTTGCTAAGCAAATTATGAAGCGAAGGGATTGGTATGAAGCGGCCGTGATGCTGCATGGATATATGAGTACACATATGCAGCCGTACCTTCGGTATTGGCAAGATGCCTATGGGAAACTCGTCCAAAATCGATTTTCAAGTCATTGAGAACGGAGGCTCTTTCTTCGCAGGATTTTGACCGTTTCACTCCGTTCTTTCGCCATTTCCCCACTATATAGCGCCCTACTAGCATTTTAGGCCGAGCACCAAATCATCGTGCCAACTGCCTCTTAAGTAACGTAATGGCTTCAATTCCCATTGCCAAGACGCCAAGGTCACTAATGTCAAGAAAAGAAGAAGGAGAAGGAAAGTCGATGAAAGGCTGGGATGGTGTGGAAAACGCTTGTTCGTGTGACATGTACCAGCGCATTACACCTCTAGCTGCATCCAGTGCACCACGCCTCTACAGCTACTGCCCTACTTCTGGTCTAGAGCAGGGGAACTCCACAAAGCTCGATGGTACGCTACTGAAGGTTATGCGGGAAAATGACAAACGCGCTTCAAAAGAACAGTAATCAGATTTTCAACTAATCACTGATTGGGTCATCTAGCCATTCTACCCACGGTATTAGTTAGTAGCCGCACTCGCATAGGAGGATAGAACAGTGGCTGGTGCTCTGTATTCTACAGGTCTTAAAAAAATTTGGGAAGAGCGACCTCCTCCTCACTCCATAGGATTTTTCCGGCTTTATTTGTTCTTTATTGCCCCAGTCATCAGGACCGAAGCCATTTTTTCACTGACGTTCTTTTCCGTGGATAGACTTAGCTTATATGTTGCAATGGTAATCTGACCTCCCGAGCACGAATATCACGTCTGCTCAGCCTGAAAATGCCTGATGCATACGTCACAAGCTACTCATCAAACGCTTATCTCGATTCCGGCGTGTGTAGCACAGAGTCCAGTCGCTTTCGTGCGGAGATGTGGGCTAGAGCACTTGAGCGAAGTTTAAGGGGTCAACACCCTTCTTGGTTGCCTGAGA
>MU931316.1:0-30331 GCA_036418165.1 Cooperia oncophora
CCACGAGGTGGGTACCTTGCATTCCGACAGGTAGCGCGTGAAGAGTCGAGCCAGAGTTTTGACAAGAACTTTCTTCAGATGTTCGGGTCTGATCCTGTCGGGACCGGGTGCCGTACGATTCTTCACCGACGAGATGGCGTGTCGGACTTCGGAAGGGAGAACTGCAGGAACGACATATCCATCCTGCTCCAAGCGGTATGGTGGCAGGTGGACGTGGCTGTCAAAGAGATCCGAGTAGAAGTCGTGGATGACCTTCTCCATTGCCCTTCTGGATGCGGTGATTGTTCCGTCCGGACGTCGGAGGGCGGTCATCTTGGTCTTGCAGTTGGCGAAGTCGCGGCGGGTGTTGCGGATGCTCTTCCCCGCCTCTGCGGCTTCCACCAGTACTGCTGCTCTTCTCTCCTTGAGGTCTTCCTTTATCGCTTCTCTGCATAGCTTCGCAAGCTCAGACGTCAGCTGGTAATTGCCTGCGGCTCGTGCGGCTCCACGTTGGCGAATCAGCTCGAGAGTTTCCAGAGATAGACGCTTCTTGGTAATCTTGGAACTCTCTGACTTCTTGGCGCAGTCGTGAAGATGTGCGACAAGCCGTTCGTATTCCTCGTCGATGTTGTCGATGACGGAATCCTCCCAGAGCCCAGCGAGAGAAGTGAAGTGATCCCAGTTGATGACGGTCTTGGGGCTTCGCTTCTTGAACTTTGCGGCTCTCTCTCCTCGCATCGAAAAGCGGAATCTTGCGCGAAGGAGACGGTGGTCGGATCCCGTGGAACAACAGCGACATCGGTCAGGCAAAACCTTCGATTGAAGATGATGTGGTCGATCTCATTATGGAATTGTCCACCAGGAGACTCCCATGTCCAGCGTAGAGAGTAGGGCTTCTGGAACTGCGAGTTACCATGGATGGTGTGGGTCGACATGATAAACTCAGACAGCCTTTCACCCTGCTCATTCCACTCCGTTCCGTGAGTTCCGATGTGAAGTTCTTCAGCCGTTCTTCTTGGTCCGATCTTAGCGTTGAAATCACCGACGATGACCTTGAAGAAGGTATGATCTTCCTTGTAGAACTTCTCCAATTCCATATAGAACGCTTCGAGCTCATCCTCATCGTCGGTGATTTCACTCATCCCCTACTCTTCATGTTCTTGCATGAGCCCTTACAATATACGAAGACCCGTTTTTGAAAAGCGCACCATGCCCTGAATGGCACCCCTTGTAATTCCCACAACTGCACTACTCGTGTGCCGGAATCGTGAGGCTCGGAACTGGAATGAGACTTACAAGGGAATGGTTTCAACTTCCCATGGAACTTTGAATGGAGACCTAGGTACATCGATAGAGCTCGAATGCTGATTACGAATATGCAGATTAAAAGTGCTACGGGGACCTCCCAGACGAGTTCTGGGCGGTCAAAGTTTGCGAAAACTCAGTTTTGGCTCGTAAGCGCTGCTGATCGATCGGGCAGTGCCACCGTGGCCTAGTGGTAACGGTCTCGCTTCAAAGGCAAATGCTTGTGGGTTTGCATCCCGTTGGCGCGAAATTTTGCTTCGTCTCCTATAAGAGCTTTTACTCTAATTTTCGAAATTCTTCCGAGTTTACGACCCAGCAGAGCAAGTAGATCAAGTAGATCAAATATATGACGTACTCGATCAAGTATGGATTTGGTCACTTCACGTTGTGGTAGTCATCAACTGAACGAGGGAACCGATCGTTTTCGCGTCAAACGGATGTGATATTCGTGCTCAGGGGGTCAAAATACGAGTTTCTGGCCAAATTGTGATTCTGGCCAAAACTTCGAATTGTCGGATGGGTAATGAGTTCAGAGAGGGCAGATAGTGACCAAATCCATACTCGATCGAGTACGTCATATACTTGATCTACTTGATCTACTTGCTCTGCTGGGTCGTAAACTCGGAAGAATTTCGAAAATTAGAGTAAAAGCTCTTATAGGAGACGAAGCAAAAACTTTCGCGCCAACGGGATGCAAACCCACAAGCATTTGCCTTTGAAGCGAGACCGTTACCACTAGGCCACGGTGGCACTGCCTAGCATCGATCAGCAGCGCTTACGAGCCAAAACTGAGTTTTCGCAAACTTTGACCGCCCAGAACTCGTCTGGGAGGTCCCCGTAGCACTTTTAATCTGCATATCGTAATCAGCATTCGAGACTCTATCGATGTACCTAGGTCTCCATTCAAAGTTCCATGGGAATTTCAAACCATTCCCTTGTTAGTGACTTGGTGTTCAAAGGCCTCGAGAGGCTCATCAAGCAAGGGAAGACGGATACACGAAATGGAAATTGACCACACTGAATTCATTTATGTCAAGATATTGCCTCTATGCACAATTTCAGGAAATGGTAAATAACGGTATACTAACTAGTATGACTACGATAACCCTGATGCAGCACCACAACCCTGTCATCTAGGTATTCACATATACATATCGGTTAGAGGGGGAAACAGCCCGTCGCTATGATGGAGGCTCAGTCGTTACAAATCTCAATACTCGACTCGGTTCGAGTTTCATTGATCAAGAAAAAGTTCCGCTGCTATCGTGCATAACATGCTCGATCAGCTCTATTCAGCATCGACAGTGCTGAATAGAGCTGATCGAGCATGTTATGCAAAGTCGGTGCTCAGAGCATGTTATGCAAAGTCGGTGCTCATACAAACGTCAGGCAACCACATCACACGGTATGCTGTTCACTCATGGGAAAGCGTTTCCGTAACGCGCTGTTGGAAGAGGCGATGATGGCACGATGGCGGAGGCGCAAGTAATGTGCTAAGAGCCATTGCGCTCGGAATGAATTGCAGAGTGATGGAAATTTAGGTTAGGGTAGTGAGATCTCTCAGCAATGTGATGCTAAAATAGCTTTCTTCTCAGCTAGTTTCTTTGGTTAGCTGATACTGTGCCTTCTGAATTTGAAAGGCGCAACACGAACCTCTGAACAAACTACGCTACTGGTAAAACGGCCCAGCGTTAATAGTCGCAAAGAGCGCATGAATCAACGGCAGCTTGTGTAGTGGCAGTAGTCTTGATTCGTAGTCGTTCCATTGAGGTTCAGGTTATGACGGCAGTTTTTTGCATTTCGTGAGCAATGTCTTTTTTGAGTCTAGGAAACACTCAAACGCCGACTGGGTGTCATATTCGCGTTCAAGGAGCAAAACTACCCCTGGAACAGTTTTCTAGCCAAATGTAAGTATTTGTCATAACATTGAAAAAGGACGGCAGTAGTAATCGTCAGATGGATGATGGTCCCTTCTAGTTCTGAGGCCAGTCTCCTAGCAACTGCTTGTGTTTGAACGGAATTTGCTTTTAGATATCAAGGAATCAAAGCAGAAAGGAAGCGTCGAAATGGCAAGGTGATGCTTTGCACTGGAGAATGTATCTGTAGCTGAACGGGTGTGAAAAGAACTGAACCCCATGGATGGTTTGTTTTCAAAGTCAGGTCAAATTGGCAGATTAGGCTAAGAAGTTGTGCTTGAAGGTAGCCAGCTGAACATGAATACTCGCTTAGCGCGAAAACACCAATGTTGTGCGAGGAGGGCACCTTGCACTCAAATCTTTCTAGATCACAAGGCGCTCAAGCACAGTAATAACTGCACGAAAGCTCTTGTCCAGGCACGTTTAGGTGAGCACTGAATAAGTATAGACGCTAAAACCACTTCTCGAAATGCTCGCGCAAAAAGCAAAAAAAGTTAAACTTGGCAGGGATTCGATTCCATGACCTGTTGCATGGTAAACGCGAAGGAAAAGCTCCATAACTCCGTTCAGAGAATCGTTCTGCAAATTTCGAAGGCAGATTTGAGATCAGCGTCCAAAACCACGTCCCGTGAGCTACATCTCATTACAAATGGCCACTTCAACCTGGCTACCTTCCCTTGTTAGAGTAGTGCTAGGAACCTGGATCATCGCGTGTTGTCTGTATAATTGTACATTCTGCAGGCGCAGTCGATGGAATGGATGCAAAGTCCCATGACTGTCCTTCGATATCGAGAACAATATCGAGTTGCACACACACCTCTAATAAATGTATTAATTACTTCAGGTAAAAATCACTCCCGCTAAGGCGTTCAGTCGTGACTTCGACGAGAATGAAGAAAATATTCTGAGTCTCTGAGCACACATCCACTGAATGGCAATTTATCAACATTCAAGCAGTCAGCCGTCAAAGTACTAGAAGAGAAAATGCTGACGACTGGGTCCACGTTCATCAGAGCGCGTGGCTGATGGAGCATTGCGCGCCAATATAACCATCATCATACCCGTAAGTGCGGTAACTTTCAAATATTGTTGATGCTCTGTACAACATTAACCAATTAGAACTTAACGGCCCAACTTCCACCCGCTGTAAACTCGCCACATATCGAATAGGTCCAACGGATACGCGGCTCCATCTTCGTGGAGTCATTTTTGTGCACGATGCTGACGGAATTTCTTCCGTTCGTATTTGTTGGAGCACTGGCAAAGATGTGGTATAAGAAGAAGAGTATTGGAAAAACAGCTGATGATACCTTACAATATGTAGAGAGACTAGTATGTGGACATGAACCAGTCGCCTCTTGGTACTGCACCACCATTGTATGGGCGTTTCACTGCCTAAGATACGTTTTTAAGTAATAAATATTTACATTGAGTTGAGCCTACGATCGAAGAAAACGGGAGTGCTGTGCCCGCAGTATATATGTTGTTATTATATAGACTGTGGCGTGACGGATTCTCCGGTTCCCACATAGGGGTATGTCAGTTTAGATAGCAACAATGCAGCGAGTTGGACAAAGCAGCTCAGAAGTCGTTCGCGTAGGTAAATCGATTGCGCGTAAACAGAAAGTGCAACGAGTAGGAGATTACGCAAAGAAAGTTCTACCGGAGATGGAGCGTGGAGGAATCATAGCAAAATTACCCGTGGAACTGACCGATGGCGAGTTGTAACGGCATTTGCTCCTGTACAAACCTTGAAAATGAGCCATTTTAATTCAGCCGTATTCTATCCGGCTGCGGGCAGATTTCGGTTCTGCGTAGTTTGCGGAAAACATAGCAAGTTTCGCCTCGACAGGCACTTGAAGGCCAGGCACCAAGTTAGGAAAACCGATGCGCTCTATGAGGTACGTGGAATGATGTTGTTTCTATGATTTTCGTGAAAACATGATACCTGTTTGAGGTTTACGAGCAAGTTGGAAGAGGATTGTTGGACAGACTGATGGGTGCTGCCATCAATTTAGATAGTATTCCCAAACCATGCACATCAGGAGAGTGGAGCATTTATAGCGCATTCGTGCAGCGGCTGCGCGATTGTGGTGTTCCACTATTGAACGAGGTACGCCTCGACATAACTTGTTCAAAGGACCATGACATTTCACTCGGTACATGCATATAGCGTCTCTTCGAGAGCCCAAGTGGTCGACGGTCGGCACCGCGACAAAGAGCCGGGGATGGTAATGTTAGAGAGGCACAGAGACTGCCTACTGGAGCAGGTGAAGCGCAAGACCAAGGACAAGGCGTAGTGCCCGTGAATCAGGTGGTTGACAGTGGCAGCTGTGTTGAGAGATTTTCAGTTGAAAGCACAATTCAGGATGAGGATGAGCGACAAGAACCGCCTCTTATAGCAGGTAGCGCACAAGAACCAGGCGAAGGGGGAGTGCCAGTGAATCAGGTGATTGGTTGTAACAGCTGTGTTGAAACAAGTCACTGGAAAGCATAATTTAGGACGAGGATAGGCGACCACCAACACGTAGAGCACCGGTAATAGCACGGCATCACTTGTGTCACAGAGTCAAGGTGACAGAAGACAGAGAATATAGAGGTAAAATTTGGAATCAAAGTGGAAAAAGAAAGAAAAGGAAAAGGCTGTGTGAAAATTTAGGGGCTTTGACACCAAGTAATGTGTTCCTGGAGGCACCTGATAAGACCCTAATGTTTGCGTATGAGTTCGATGACTGGAGAGAGGAAGACGAAGAAGAGCCGTACTACGTTCAAACCTTTTCGGTTCCACCAGATAGCCTGCGTGGTTCAAGTAAGTGATACTTGACTTTTTGATTTGTATTAGATTTACATGCTCCGAATATGGATGTTGAAAGTGGTGCTCTGATATTAGTTCAAACTATTCAGGATGGATGAGCGGAGCGGACAGGGAACTGAAGCTATGGAGGAAATTGATCAGGAAGCAACATCCAATACTAGAAAGTTTCTCCGAATATCTCAAAAGAATCACGGTAAGAAAGCAGCGCGTACGTGGTTTTCTGCTGAGCCACTTCTCAGCTATCAAATATACAGTGTGACTGCAATTGAACTATCTATTTGCAGTCAGTTCCAATACTAGATGGCAATGAAATGCGCGTATACCAAGAAACTCGTCATACATGCAAATCGTATGCGAATAATGTCGAGCGCTTCATGCTTGTAGCAATGCGTTCAAGAAAGAGGTAAAACATAGCAATATTGAACGGCATAGAAAAGTAAAAGAATTTACTGCCCTCGTTGTTTAGACTCGGCCAAACTGTATCCTTAGATGATGCCATTTACTCTTGTGAGATCGTGGAAGAGTTTTTCAACAGACAACAGGTTGCGCATGTGGCAGTAGGTGTGAGATCTTTGTTCGCGAAATCACTTCTGTCATTCTACAAGTTCCTAGGAATGAACATGGGTCCAGGTTTGTGATTTATATGCAAAGAGCGCTCTGTAAGGAAAATCCTGGATTTCCAGGAGCAGGAAAAGATAGAGTCGATGCAGTACTTCAAGCACGAATACTTGCTAAACATGAGGTTGATAAACTGAACACTGAGAAAAAGGCACTGAACACATACAGTGGGCTTACTGCCGGAAGGTGGGAAAAGGTAAGTTCAGATGGGAAAAACCATCGGACCTAAGACGCCAGGAACAGCTGTTGTGTTCAGGAATTGGAGTACTACTGTGTGGTGAGATTAGTGGTGGAATGCAAGCGAATAAGTGACAAGGTGGAAGTCATCATGCAATCGTTCGATAGATTCGGTTCAATACACCACGCAGAATACAACTACGTAATGAGGTTTGTTGATTGAGCAGTGGTATCCGACCTAAGAACCTTCTCACCAGAAATTGATTAACTGCGAACTAATTCAGTGCTCTCATGGCATATTTGGTGCATTGCAATGGGGCACGAAACGAACTCACATATAAAACTCGCTACGGCAATGTTTGCCCAACTGGTGAAGGAAGAAGTGGACTTCACTCAGTGAAGTATGATACAGCGCTGGGGTCAAAACAGCTCTGGGTGAGCACCGAAACGATGAGAAACCATCTCTATGCGATTTTTGGTTTACAAAATTGAGTACAATTTAGGTAGGAAAATACCCACAGCCGAAGCACTACAATGTAGTGCGCCAGCCAGATAGTAGGAGTGCAGGCTTTTTCGTCGTGGACAAAAAAAGCAAGAAGTGGCTCGATCACTATGTCAAACTGCGTGCATAGTAGGTTGAATATGGCATTCTGTATTTCTTATGTGATGTGATGCGATCTGACATTTAGCGTATGCCGTCAGAGGAACGTTAGTAATGCCAACACCGCTCTGAAGCCGTTCTTCATACAATGGAATGGACACCGTATGACGCCCGAAAATGCGCGGTATCTCATGAAGCAGTTTTTCAAAGTACTTGGATGTGGTGCACTAGAAATCAGCTCCAACTTGGTAAGTTCGCATACTTATATTAATGTTAATGAGGAGTTTAAGTAATAGTGTTCTCTTCGTTAAGTCACGACGTAGTGTTGCACGCATGGAGTACGAAAGGTACATCAATGGGAAGTTTAGGAAACTCGAAGGATTTGCTGATGCTGATATAGCCGCTGTGCAATGTGAGTTAAGAACTAACGTGGCATATAATTATTGTTCAGATTTTTACAGCACATCAGCAAAGGACTCAAGAAGAAATATACGTGGAGAGATTCCAGAAGTCCTGCGTATATGGTTACATAAAGTTGAAGCAGTACGCCAAGAAAGAGGCTAAAAATAGTAACGCGATTATAGCTCGTCTAGCGGAAGTAAGGAGGATGATGGAACCATCGTCAAGGTGAGTTCTTTTTCGCTTCGGTCGCAGCTCGAACAATTAATGCAGGAGCGGTTTCACTTACTTTATTGTACACAGTGCTGTCGAAGCAGCACTGTCATATTTGCCGGAATCGAGTGATCACGATATGTCTGATGCATCATTGGATCCATCAAGCGACCTTGGAATTGTGGGCCATTACGGAGATGTCGCTGAACCTGTTGGAAGTAGTGGAACGGTTCAAGTAGGTACGCGCAACATTTTATTCGAGTTGTGGTCACGCAACTATGCCCAATTTGTCTAGATACTCTTGCCGTGCTTCCTTCAACTTCAACAGGAAAATCTTCAAGAAAGCGGAAAAGAATCGGCGAAAGTGCCGTTAAAGCGGCTACCCAACAACTAAGCGAAGGAGTAAGTGGCGATGTCGAGGAGGACCTGGAAAGTAGAAGCGAGCTGAGGCATAAAAAGGTCATGAAAACTCTGCCCTCTCGCTCTGTGCGCCCATCGCACAGTCAACTTGGAGAGCCAGAAAGTATGAGCACTCCGCAAACAGCAGGTCCAAATGAGGGTGAAGGTGAGTAATCGCTTAAAACCAAATCATTAGTGATGCAAGTGAATATTCACGAATCATGGTTGCAAGGGTTTAGGTAGTGTACGAGTACCTCCCAAGATCATTACTATCAAGCGGAAAACAAAACGTGGTCAGCCGCCTGACATAATACGAATACCTGAGGAGGAAGTCACTAAAGAAAACTTTGGTGCAGCATTACCATCTACAGCATCAGACACCACTACGGGTGCGGTAAGGACAACCGTGGCAGCAGAGCAGGAAGTAGAAGTAGTGAAGGAGCAGGAACAGGAAATGACAATAGCAGAAGAAGAAAGAGTGAGAGATGACAGAGAAGAAGAACAACAACAACAACAACAACAGCAACAACATTTACAAGAGAAGGTCGAAGAAGAAGCGGTGCAAAAGCAAAAGTCGCATAGAGTACAATCAAAAAAACAACTAGAAAGCGAAGAAGAAGAGCAGGAGGTGCTGCAAGTGCTTCAACGCGAGGCTGACCTAGAAGAATGTTTTTATCGACAAATGGAAATATTACAACGTGAGCGGTATGCTGCACCACTGCCAGAACCTGCTGAGCCCAGAAATGTCGTCCGCTACATGCAAGAGCTCAACAACAAACGTTACACAGAAGGATTAGGAAAATATAAAAGTGAATACGAGCAACAGTGCTTTAATCTGCGTCGTGTGGCCCAACCAATACAGGTTAGGTGATTGCCAGTTGTGCAGATTCGAACCGATGCAGTCCAATTATTTCAAGGATTTTCCATGGCTTCAAGTACGTGATATTCCTAACATCAGTGGAAGAGGAGTATTTGCAAAAGCTAAGATTCTGAAAGACCAAGTTGTCAGCGACTATAGGTAACACTTGATCTTTCACGAAGATGAGATAACTTTAAATCTTTAAATCCTTTCGACCAATAAGACTTTTCAGAGGCACCTTCGTGACTTTGGAAGAGCGGTACGAGTTGACAAAACATATGGACCCGGCAGAGCTCGAACTAGTTGGTGACTATGAAGTGGAATTTAGAGGTAATGAGATGTTTTCATTTCATTATTCATTTCTCTGAGACGATGAGCATCAAAAATTTTTGAGCACCATATTTCAGCCTATCTGACCGATGAGCACGGTTCTCGACGGGAAAGGAAGTACTCGATCTTAGCTCATGATCCCATATACAAAGGAGCAGTAACGATAGGTCGCCTATTTAACCACAGTAAACATGCAAATTTAACAGCGGTTCCGCTATGTCGCTCTTATCCCACAGATCAAGGAGATCAAATGCAGTTTTTAGTTCTGTTCAAGGCTACTAGAGACATAGACGTGAGTGGCTTCAAGCAGCTTTCATTCTTCTCTGATTTCAATCTTCCTCGCGGAGGAATTCCCTTCCATTTCTCTTTGCTCAGGAAGGTGAACAGCTCCTGTGGGACTACGGCAAGTATTATGGAAAAACCATTGGAAAAGTCATGAAATGTCTGTGTAAAGAATGCAACAGAACATTGGGTATGTGGGTGTCATCAGACGTAAGACAATTTTTTGTTGATCCGTAATAATATGCATTGCAGTGTCATCGAAAAACCTGCTCATTGAGCCAAACATTCCTCCGAGAATAAGTGCACCAGATGATGTCTCCTACTCGCAGCAAATAGGCATGTGGCCGATAGGAGAAAAAATTGATGTGCGAGCTGTGTTCACGACGCGCAACGTCTTCTATTCGTTGAACGTGAAGACGCGTGTAGCCGGCATCATCCCCACAATGGATTCGAGCACTTTTGTTGACCCGCGTGATGCATATCGTCACAGCCGACTGATGTTCTTGGGTGAAGAGGTAAACTTAGAGGCGTCAATATATAATATGAGGGTGTCCCAAAAGCTTGTGACATTTGTTTTTGGATCTCGTATTTGATCTCTTCAAAGCGAGATCTAGTTATGTTGTCTATGATTAGGTGGTAAGTAAGCAATTCGCAGATGTTTTACAGTGCCTTGCAGTCCCTGTTATATCCTAAACGGGAGATGACATTGAACAGTTCATTACCGCTTCGCTATATGGGTCTCCGCAAACAATAAATCACAACGTGGCTGGAGCCACACGCGGCATTTGCTGAGTCGAGTCCGCTGATACCTTTTGTAACAACGTTGGGGAGGTCCTATCGCTCTCGCTCGGGTGACTTCTACGTGGGAGACAAAGGCCATTGCCGTGAATATGGACCTACTGTTCCTTGATTGAATCCACTTCGTACGAATCAACTCGCTGTTTGGTCCTCATATCTGACTGCTCCGGAAGCGCATATAACACAGTCCTCCCTACTTCGAAAAAGTGTTGAAGTTCATTCAACGCTTTCCCTTAAGTCGACTGATACTTAACAGGGTGCGCATGGGGGTACTACTGTGTCTACTACTTTTCTGCCGCCGGCCGAATGATGTTGTAAGGGGGGGGGAGGAGGTCCGCTACCACCACTGAAAATAGAGCGATGGAGACGAAGTCCAACCCACTAACGGGATTGGGCTCGTAGCTCTCGAATCAAATGTTGTTATGCTAGCTGTTTTCCCGGCTCTTCTCTATCTTGAAGGCACATGGTACGATCACACATAGTTTGGGTGTGTGTGACTATCAGCCCCCAGCTGTCGAAGCGTAGCGGTTTCCCCGTCCTAACATGCGCAGGAATGGAGATACAGGACCGTGAAACACGCTAATTCCTCCATGCTGCTTTTTGCGGCGCAGACTCCCGTTCATGCTAACATCCGCGTGTCGCGTGCGGCTTCCTTGGCACTGCCAAGTCCTGTAAGGCTGCGTTTATACTTTGCGGCAGCGTAGCGTAGCGTAGCGCAGCGTAGCGTAGCGCTTCCAGCGTACGCCAGCGTACGCCAGCGGCAGTGCCGAAGAGAAGATGCATATCGATCTAGCTTCACCAGCGTCACCAGCGGCACGCTGGCGTACGCTAGCGTGCGCTAGCGGCACGCTAGCGTACGCCAGCGGCACGCTAGCGCACGCTGGCGTAGCGAGGGCACGGGAAGCATAGCTATCGATCTAGCTTCACCAGCGTTTCTCCAGCGTTTTCCCAGCGCTTCCAGCGACGGGGCTAGAGAGGGGCTAGAGAGCACTGGACGGAGGAGAGTACAAAGTACTCTCCTCCGTTCAGTGCTCTCTAGCCCCGCTAGCGCTTGCAGCGACGGGGCTAGAGAGGGGCTAGAGAGCACTGAACGGAGGCAAGTAATGAAGTACTAGCGTGCGTGCGTCTAGCGTGGCGCACGCGCACGCTAGCGTAACGCTCAGCGTGCCGAGCTGGTGACGGCTGGTGAAGCTAGATCGATATGCCATCTTCTCGTGGTCGATCGGCACTGCCGCTGGCGTACGCTGGAAGCGCTACGCTACGCTGCGCTACGCTACGCTACGCTGCCGCAAAGTATAAACGCAGCCTAATTGCGCTTTGGAATACAAGTAAAACGCAATTCCTTGATGCGGATAACATTTTAGGTGCTGCAAAATAAGAACCGAAGATGATGACGAGGGCCAGAACTCAAGAGCAACTGTGCTGCTTCTGCAATATCCCTCGGAGGATTCCCACAAACATGAAAATAAAAACGGCCTAAGCCCCCACTCGTTAGTTTAAAGTATTTCTATGGCTTTGGAGCCGAATTCGCGCCGGATCGCAGAAATTTACACGCGATTTTAATTAATTTGCGTTTCCTTAATTTTTCATTTTTGTTTTATTTACATCTACATTCGTTGTTCTTCATTTCATTTTTTTTCTTTGTCATATTCATCACCATGTATTCGGACTTTGAAGCATGAGCAACACCTCAAATGTTATTTGCATCGTTTTGCTTGTATTAAACTAACGAGTGGGACGCTTAGGCCGTTTTTATTTTCATGTTTTGTGGGAATGCGCGGCCTCTGAGGGATATTGCAGAAGCAGCACAGTTGCTCTTGAGTTCTGGCCCTCGTCATCATCTTCGGTTCTTATTTTGCAGCACCTCAAATGTTATCCGCATCAGGAAATTGCGTTTTACTTGTATTCCAAAGCGCAATTACAGGACTTGGCAAAGTGCCAAGAGAGCCGCACGCGACACGCGCGCTTACGACGGATGTTAGCATGAGTCTGCGCCGCAAAAGGTATTGGCGGAGCATGGAGGAATTAGCGTGTTTCACGGTCCTGTATCTCCATTCCTGCGCATGTTAGGACGGGGAAACCGCTACGCTTCGACAGCTGGGGGCTGATAGTCACGCACACCCAAACTATGTGTGATCGTACCATGTGTCTTTAAGGCTCCTGCATTAGTGAAGGGTTTGCTTTCTCCGGTCGCACCTACCATTTAATCCTTACACTCTCAGTGTTATTCGAAAATCCATTTACTAATATTTATCTCATTAATGCTATTGAAATTGGCTGCGAAGTCGACGCAAGTGGACTCGGAATCAGCCTGCAAGCGGTAGTGGATGCTTTTATCCTGGCGAGTAGATGTCGAATACGCTCCAACGGTCTTCCAAACGCTGACTACAGTCTTAACGTTGTGACCACGATGGCACTGTGGGTCTAGAAACTTTCAAAATACTTGGAAAAGGCACAAAAGGCATGCTGGCATTTTTCATCCTCACAGCAACTTTTTTCGGCGTATGTCAGTTGTTGTTCATTGAGTGGTAGGTATTACAAACCGAATTTTGAAAAGAAACGAATTGGTTGCGTGAGAAAAAATATGCGCGAAAAAGCGTTTGGCCAAATACTGTCGAGCGCTACTGTATATATACCAGTCGGCTCGCCGGCTGACGCCGGCGCACCTCCTTCTGTGATATGGCCAGGCTTCGCCGGTCGGGCGCAGCATCGCCGCGTTTCTCTTCTTCCACCTATTTGTATACCCAACTGACAACTGGCTTTTCGTTTATTTGAACAGATGACTAACGATCTTCTACCAATATCATTATGCCTGCTATTTTCAACATTACTGTACACGGAATAGGGTAAGGAGCGATCACTTTTTCCCCAGTGTCTGGGGAGCTCTGGAAGCGTTTTACGGATTTTTTTTAATCTGACTTCGCCCACTTTGGTGGGGCTTTCCCTTGACGGGTGTGCAACGCACTTTTTAACGGGTGACTACTTGGGGATCATAATTCACGTTTTTACTCAGGTGGCTGGGGAGCTCTGGAAGCGTTTCAAGAGGTTTCTAACAGGTGACCCTATTTGAGTATCATACTCCTTTTTTTCGCGTCGTCTGTAGTGCTTTAGGACCAAAATTGCTTATACCGGTGCTTTCATGTTTTCTGTTTCAGTGACACCGAAAGCACCGCATTTCTAGCATGCCCCGCGCATTTCGGGTGTGCCCTCCATTTGGTTGGTCAACCCTTTACTAACGTAATTCCAATATTCCCCGATCAGGGCACTGCTCTGGAGTCAGTTATGAGTTTTTCGGGGGCACCGCCACCTTTCGCTCACGCTCCGCCCGTTGTGGGCGGGGCTTACCATAGGTCACGGGTGCTACTTTACATCTTGTCCCATGCCCTACCCATCCCGACCTTGACCCCACCTCTCCAAGTTGTTCTTCTAGGTAGAACCGATTTCCGGACAGATAAACAAACGTGCACCTAATCATGCAAACAAACAAACCAACAAAGAGACGTAGCAAATTATATGATTGAAATGGAATACTAAGAAAAACTCTAAAAATGTCAGAAACTTTTGACACACCCTATTAGAAGCATTATTAGTGAAACATTACAAAAAGAAAACACGTTCAGGATGGATATCCTGCACCAGGAAGAGATTCTAGCGTACCACAAAACGCAAATGCTTTGCTGCAGTTATTGTGTATTGCGTACAAAGATGCGTACGAAAGAGGGAACTCCGTCGTGTTGGTGTTAAAACGCGAAGGAAGAAGAGGACCCCTTCGTAGAAGAGCAGTGGGAATGAAGTTTGTGGTGCTATTAGGTAAAAAAATCGAAGCAGTCGAGAGAAAACGCTATGGAAACTGCATCATATATGATGACACGCAGTGTGTCTTTCAACCTGTGGTGAGTATCAAGATCATCGTAGAGGTGGATGCGTAGGAAGCCCATTTCTATGTGAACTTTCCAGAAAGAGCAAACTTTGGAAACGGCAGAGAAAAGTTCTATGCTGCAGATGTTTGGCGAGGCACGACTCTTCTACTTCCCTACAGCAATTGAGGCAATGTGGACGGAGTTGCGCGGCAATCTCGCCCTGAATATGGACCAATTACTCAATGTGATGGACAAATTTGACCCCAACAAGTTTGAACGTCACTTCCTTCAACGAAAAGTAGGGCTAAAGAGGAAGACGTGAAGGAGCGAACATTTGACACATATTTGTACAGGATTAGTCTGCTGCTCCCTTAAGCAAAATGTTATAACTGGAGCCGATTATTATATTATAGAAAGGACTCACGTCATGTACGGGGGGGGGGAAAAAAGTCACTTTTCTTCATTGACTTTCGAGGCGCTATAAGTTACACTTTATTAAATTCTGATCGGACATTTTTACCACCATATTAAAGAGCATATCAAATACTATCATGACACTCCGCCACAGCCTTCTGGACGATCGAGAGATTCTGGCACGCGACCGCGATGTGGTGCCTGAGATCAGCGAGATAGTCGATTTCTCCGCCACCGTAGACCACCCTATTGAACTCCGGGTAATTGAGGGGATTCAGGTCAGGTGACCTACTTGGATATTCCATCTTCTTTAGGTACTCAGCCCCCTTCCATTCCAAGTAGGCGAGAGTTTCTCCAACGCCCTTCGATTCCATGTGGTGGCACCCAATGCTGTAGCAGTACAAAGTTTCCAAGAAGGTACGGGCGACGACATGTGAGGAGGATATTCTTCACGAGTTGCTCAATGTAACCGCCAGCGCTCACCCTCAGTCTGGGGCCCACGAAGAAAATATCGGTTCATCCATTCCAGGTACGGCCGGTCCACACCATCAACCCGCGCCTTGGTGAATGGGGTGAAGATGATGTCCTAGACCGTGGCGACGTTGTCGGAGCTGCTCGATGTTGGAGGTCATCCAGATCGAGAGTACTGGTCTCCAGGTAGCTATCCATGGGTGACTCCATACTAGAAGTTTCGCAGTTTGGAGGTGACATGAATTCCAAAGGTCTTCTCCAGTCAGGCTGCGACTGGAGATGACTTCATATTTTGGTGTACATGAAGGTGATGGGCGAGAGCCAGCTCCTGCTTATAGAGGAACATCTTGGGTATCTTCCGCCCTGGTACTCGTATCCACGTCCTCTGTCTGGGCAGCGAAAACTTTGCTGATATGTGAGGTCGAATCGACTTTTTTTTGCCTTCTCCCCTGTATATACGAGTCCTACACGGGTATCGAACTCACAGAATAGCCGCATAATATACTAAGTGGTGCTCGTTTCGAATTTTATTCGCACTTTTCAATTATTTTATTATGATATCATTCAAAAATGTCGAGAAATAAATATAAATGATCAGCACATGTAAAAATTAGCAGGCTTGCTCAGCAAATTTTATACATGCGTTTCTCGTGAGAACACTCTGATCAACCCCTGTTGAGATGTTGTGCCCACTCTACTTCCGTTCGATTCTGTTGTGACTCTCTTATTGGGAGCCCTTCCTCAAATTGCAAGAGTGTTCTAAACTGCTACACAAAAATATGCAAACATCATGAAGCATGCTGATGCAATACCAAGTACCGAAGTATCTGCAAGCTTGCATAACAAAGACACCACCTCGCTCTTGGGTCTGACACGTTATGAAGGCATCAGAAATCGTCGCGCCGTCCGAACGAGGGTCCCTGTTCAAAATCATGAATGACCTGGGTAGGTGCTCAGCTTTGAATACTTCCTGATTTTTCTTTGATTCTGCCTTAACTATCTAGTTGTGCAGTTAAAACAAGCCCCCGGATAGAAATATAGCGCAGCTGTAGCACACGTCTTTTGTTCATTTAGACTCAGGAGATGTCGAAATGACTGTGAAAAGATTATGCCAAACAAATGTCAATGAACATCACAGATCGCATGGTACTTCACATCAACGACACATAGCTTATCTCTAACCCACTGTCACATCACTAACTCCTGGTAGTTGCTCCCTACTCACTTACATCTTCCAGGGCCTGTGAGGTCGCGGCACGCATTCTACTTCACTTACCTATACGGCGCTATTTACCTTTTACTGCCCCAATCATCCAGAATCGCGCCACTTTTTGACCGACTTTTTTCCCCACGTAAACAGATTCGGCCCAAATGTCTCCTGGGCTATTTTAACCACTTGAATAATATCACGATCGCTCAGTCCAAAAGTTCCTGGCGCCCGCGCGACAGGAGCCGGTAGTCTAAGGCATTTTTGGCGCCAGCGCCTGTAGCGCGGGCGCCAGGAGGTTTCGTGTTGAGCGGATGTGATATTCATGTTCAGGAGGTCAAACTACCCCAGGGAACAAATTTTCAGCCAATTCTGCCAACGCAGAAAAAAGTCGGTCAAAAACTGGCCTGTTTTGGAAGATTGGGGCAGTAAAGGGTAAATAGTGCCGAGAATAGTAGTGGCTTATTGAATGCGATGTGGCCTATGCAATGACTTGCGGGGGCCAGCCGATATACAAGTGTGTATTGTTTCCTCCGCCAAAGTTGAAACCAATTTACAGTTGCGGGAGGATAGATGGCTCGGTTGGCCAGTGTGGATGTCGACCCGGAATTTGAGCCGAAGACTGCTTCCCATCTCCCTTGAATGTCGAACAGGATTGCCTTTCATGGGAGTTGGACTGAAATGATTACCGAAAAGCGGAAGTGTACGCCCCAAAAAGAAAGTAAAAATCGGTAAGAATTCCCTCGAAAACTGACCAGGCCCATGCCCAGCCCAGTGGCTGCTAGGCTGCCTTTGCTAGCTTGATTCATTCCGAATGGTGAACGTGAGGCGATAAGGGACGAGAGCCGATATCTTCACTGTAACAACAAGTACGACGGCATGGCATGGGGCACGCACCTACATGTAGAGTATGAGGTCCTATTTAGAGCAACTCGGACTATTTCTGCTGTATCTTCTGACAAGTAGTCAGCCACGCAGCTTATCTGTGATAACGAGCTTTGCCTTCAAGCACAATCGTGGGGATCCCCATAGGCTGGTGTTCTGTGTCAGGAACGCTCCAATGTTTTTTCTGTCCACTCCGGAGTGTCCGGTTCGACATTTTCTTCACCCTACGCAGAGGAGTACACTTCACTGATTCTTTTTATCATTTTCGTCACCATCGAAAAAAGGCGTGTTCGGTGGTTTCAAAGGCGTAATCTGGAGATTTTACAAGCGAAGATTATCTCCTTTCTTTAATGTAAGCTATTAATCGTAGTTTTCCTGGTGTTCTGCAACTTTACTGCTTTGTTTCTTTGTTGCGTTACGTCCGCTTACGGATAATCAAAGGCACGTAGAGACACTCATGTTTCGCTCCGTGTGCTACTATATTTCAGCCATCAGGCTGAAGCGAGGAATCAGGCTACAAACAAGAGCAGTAAGGAAAATGAAACGTATTTAGACCAGAACATTGATCGCACTTTCTGCTGCATGCGCATCCAGCCACTGCACTCCCGAAAGGAAACCCCATCGGATCGCTAGATGGCAGAGTTTGAGGTCAGAACTACGGAGGTATCTAATCGCCTTCGAAACTCTACCCGTAATAACCATGGTGGACTAATAGACTGCCACCAGGTTGATAGGGCAGACCCTTTTTCCAATAGAACTTCCCGAATAAATGACATCTGCTCTAATGAGCCGTTCGCAGTTTCTCTTAAAGATGAACTCGACATGCATCGGCTTCAATCTTTAGAGATATAGCTAAACTGAGCATATAGCGCTGACAGCAATCAATCAGGTAAATTATTTCGCGTGTGAATTTCCTAGTTCACACTCGCTCGTGACTTCAGGATATTCGACGAAGTTTGCAAATTTCGCAAAGCTCCAACATTTTCAAATATTGGCAAAATCAAATCTGCACATAACGATACCCATTTTATTCATTTGTGAACGTTGGGAACACCGAAAACTCTTCATCGAAAAGTTTCCATCCCATCCTCACATGAGGAGACACAGCTGCTGGGTTTGCATAGTCCATGCGATTTCCAACCGTCTGCTTTATTACTTGCAGAAAAAAGGAAAGGAGTATGAAGTATGTGTTTATGAAAGGAGTATGCCCGATGTTCAACTATTAGTATAAAACAACGTCCATTTACATAAAAATATTTAGAGAATACATCTGCATTCTACAAAAGGGTGACTCCTCATTTTTGCCCTTGATTGTAAGGTATTGTAAGGGCCTAAGATTTGCGGCCAGACGGGAAAAGTAGGTCGTATTAAAGAAATACAGCAATCCGTTGAATAAATACAGCTGCCATTCAAAAATATTGACGTCCCATTGAATATTCTGGTTTGGCAAAATGCCAAGCAGATTTGCGTGATGCCAGAACTATGTGAAGGGACCGGGATCTTAATCGCACGACTGTATGGGTCTCGTCCAATCACGGCAGCAATCGCCGCGCGCGGCGAGGCGAAACATGGCAGCCGTGACCTCTCGTGGAGTCCTAACCTACACCCCATTCTTTCACGTCCATGAAAGACATGCTTTAATCACGTTGGACTGAGAAAATTCCAGAATCACAGAGAATTCGCACAAGTTCAGAAAAATCGCGATCAAAACGCGTCTTCTTATAGAGAAACAAAACACCCGATCAGAGGATAGTCTCAACAGATCGCAGTATACAAACACTGCTCTACTGGATACAACACCTTGACCAGTATACATGTCGTAGACATGTGATTTTGCGCCCCGACATTGAACCAGAGTGATCTGGCTTTGACAACCAGCAGGGATTATCCATACCGGCAAGGTCATTTACTAGGGCATAAGCTCTCATGTTGCCACGAGATAGAGTTGCCTCCCGACACCGGGAAACAAAGTTATCGCTGCCTTGACTAGGTGGGATTCTGACTTAGAGGCGTTCAGTCATAATCCCCCAGATGTTAGCTTCGGACCATTGACCGATCGGTCAAGTCCATGAACCAAATGTCTGAACCTGCTGTTCCTCTCGTACTAAGCAGGATTACTATCGCAACAATTAGTCAACAGTAGGGTAAAACTAACCTGTCTCACGACGGTCTAAACCCCTATTAGTGGGTGAACAATCCAACGCTTGGCGAATTCTGCTTCGCAATGATAGGAAGAGCCGACATCGAAGGATCAAAAAGCAACGTCGCTATGGACGCTTGGCTGCCACAAGCCAGTTATCCCTGTGGTAACTTCTTACCAGAAAACAGTAACTTCTTACCTCTTACCAGAAACTATCTGGATTAAAAGGATCGATAGGCCACGCTTTCGCGGTCTGTACTCGTACTGAAAGTCAAGATCAAGCGAGCTTTTGCCCTTTTGCTCTACGAGAGGTTTCCGTCCTCTCTGAGCTAGCCTTAGGACACCTGCGTTACAGTTTGACAGATGTACCGCCCCAGTCAAACTCCCCGCCTGACACTGTCTTCGGCGAGAGTCGCAATGCCACCAGGTGGCTTTGCTTAAGACAAAGAAAAAAGAGCCGGAGCTCAATCCTCTTCTCACCGAATAAGTAAAGAATCGATGAAAGTGGTGGTATTTCATTGGCGACCGAAATCTCCCACCTATGCTACACCTCTCATGACTCTTCACAATGTCAAACTAGAGTCAAGCTCAACAGGGTCTTCTTTCCCCGCTATTTTTGCCAAGCCCGTTCCCTTGGCTGTGGTTTCGCTAGATAGTAGTTAGGGACAGTGGGAATCTCGTTAATCCATTCATGCGCGTCAGTTTTTTCTGATTACCCTCCCACCTCAACCCACGAGGGCCGCTCCCTACGATTGCCTGAGGCAACCTGGGCCCCTCCGCGGTCACATTTAACCGCAGATCCGACCCCCTTCTAATGCCGTTGTGGCCTGCTGCGCGCATGGATAGAAAACGAAGTCCCGTATGCTGAGTGTCATAGGTTTCAGGCTCATGCCTCTTCCTTTGCACTACAGCTTGTTCGTCTTCTTCGATTTGTCTACATGCTTTCGTTGGACATGTGACATTTTATAGTCCTGTTAGTCCCAAGCACAGCACATCTTTGCATTTTCTCCATGACTGCTTTCGTGCCATAGGCAGCTTAAAGACACATGGTACGCTCAAACACATTGAGGGTGTATGAGACTATCAGCCCCCCAGCTGTCGATGTGTCGTGGTCCCCCCGCCCAAACATGCCCAGGAATGGAGATACAGGACCGTGAAACACGCTAGTTCCTCCATGCTCCGCCTTACACCTTTTGCGGCGCAGATTCCCGTCCTTCATAACATCCGTTGCAAGCGCGCGTGTCGCGTGCGGCTCCTTGGCACTTTGCCAAGTCCTTTAATTGCGCTCTCAAATACGAGTAAAACGCAATTTCCTGATGCGGATAACATTGGAGGTGCTACAAAATAAGAACAGAAGATGATGACAAGGGCCAGAACTCAAGAGCAACTCGGCTGCATCTGCAGAATCCATCAGAGGCCGCGCATTCCCAGAAAACATGAGAATAAAAACAATCCAAGCGTCCCACTCGTTTGTTCTAAGTATTTCTATGGCTTTGGCGCCGGATTCGCGCCGGATCGTAGAAATTTACAGGCCATTTTAACTAATTTGCCTTTCCTTGATTTTTTCATTTTTGTTTTATTTACATTTACATCGTGTGCTTCATTTCTAGCCTGTGTCATCTTCATCTCCTTGTACATGGATTTTGAAGCATGAGCAACACCTAAAATTTTATTCGCATCAGGAAATTGCGTTTTGCTTGTATCAAACTAACGAGTATGCCGTTTTATTTTCATGTTTCGTGGAAATACGCGGCCTCCGAGGGATGTTGCAGAAGTGGCACAGTTGCTTTTAAGTTCTGACCCTCGTCATCATCTTCTGTTCTTATTTTGCAGCACCTCCAATGTTATCCGCATCAGGAAATTGCGTTTTACTTGTATTTGAAAGCGCAATTAAAGGACTTGGCAAAGTGCCAAGGAGCCGCACGCGACACGCGCGCTTGCAACGGATGTTATGAAGGACGGGAATCTGCGCCGCAAAAGGTGTAAGGCGGAGCATGGAGGAACTAGCGTGTTTCACGGTCCTGTATCTCCATTCCTGGGCATGTTTGGGCGGGGGACCACGACACATCGACAGCTGGGGGGCTGATAGTCTCATACACCCTCAATGTGTGTGAGCGTACTATGTGTCTTTAAGCAGTTTGACATACCTACGCAGGTCCGGGGTAGAAATTGGGCCCGGGGTAGAAATCCTCCAGATCCGTCCCTTCTGGTAAGCAACTATTCATTCCATATTTTCGGACTTTTATCAGCTGGTGATTTTTGTGAACCACGAGACTGAAATCTCTATGATCCATATAATCTTTTCTTTTAGGTCTTTGACTACAATGTCAGGCCTATCATGCCGCAAGTGTTCTCTCATCACAATACGATCGTGTAGTGTAGGGTCACGTGATCCCCCTCCAACACATGTGGTACATGTGTGTTAGTGTTCCTGGATGTGAGACCGTATTTCTTCTTCAGCGAGTAGTATATCACCCTGGCAACCTCATCATGTCGTTCAACCATGATGTTCGTTCTCCAGTGGCTGCATGCGGACACTGCCATTTCTTTGGCATTACAACCCATACGGCAATTGATTGCTGTTTGCCCAGATTGATTGGCCTGGGGCACTACCTTTGGTCGGCAGCGAAGCCTCTTGTGCAGCCCAGACATTTCTGAGGACTTCAGAGGAAACCCACTCCGTCTGGGACCACACTCTACTCGCCACTGCCCTTTGCCTCCATTCATGCATTCGTGTTCGAGCCCATCGTTCGTGAACCAGGGTCGAAATAGCTCGCGCAGCCTCCGTAGGCGTCGCGAACGTGCGGTCTTTGACTTGAATGCTGGCTTGGGCAAGACGTTTGACTTCATTCTCAAGTCTGTTTTCTGCCATTACGGCTCGGAAGTCCGATGTCAGTGATCTTTTATTGCTGCGTCGTAGGCTTTCGCATAGACTATAAGGGATTTCGAATTCAGGCCTTGAGGAGAGGTAGCACCATGTGTATACCACGGTATGTTCCATTTCCTCCTCGGCCGATTTCAACCCGAGTCCCCCTTCTTCTTTGTTAACATAGAGTCTTGGTGTGCAGCTGTGGTTAAACCGCATCCGCGATTCTGCCAGCAGCTTGCGAATCGACTCATCAAACGCCCAGCTTGTTTCCTCATTGTGCCGAATTTCCCTGTGCCATAGATTATGCACGAGATGGCATACTTGAGTCTTGGAATAACAACTTGGTTATACCCGTTAGCGGACGTTGATCTTTTGGCGAACCGCAAGATCGCTGAGCATAATCCTTTTTGCTGCAGCTAAGGCCTTTTCTATTGTGCGGGCCCATAGTTGTTCCATATTTATTAGGGCGTTTTGTTCCGCTCCTAAGTATTTATAGAGCGAACTAGAACCCAAGATTGGTATGTCTTCCATCCCAGGTGATGAAATTCCTAGCTGGGGCTGGTTCAGTGAGTTCACAGCACATTTGCTGGGATTCATTCGTAAGTCCTAACTCTCCAGCCACTCTTCTCTATGCCCTCTTTGGCTTTTACTATATCATCCCATTTGGGTGAGTAAACCTTCAGATCATCCATATAGAAAAGATGGTTGATCTCTAGTGGTCCTTCTAGCATCATCATCGCCCCAGTTGATGTCCTGTACGGGCTGATGTTATTTCTCAGCCACGCCGATATTGGGGTGATTGCCATGCAGAATAAGAGCGGACTGAGTGTGTCACCCTGCATCACGCCCTTTCTTGACCTCTAGCGGTTCACTTTTGACCATCTTGCCGTTGTGGGTCCCACAATATTGAACGCTCTGCTTGGTCATTATAGCTGAGAGCAATCTCCTGGTGGGGTATGGTACTCCAGCTCTGGCCAATAATGGCGCCGTTGAACACCAGAGTCAAAGCTTTGGTCATATCTACCCATAAGGTATGCAGTATATTTTTGCGCCTTAAGGCGTCTTTACATATCGTTTGATCCAAAATATGCGCATGAGTGCAGCCCCAGATCCCTTTGCGCAAGGCTACTTGCTCCGAGAGGGAGCACATCACCTGCGCTCTGGAGTATCTGCTTCGTAATAATGGCAGTTAGAACTTTGTAGCATGTAATCAAACATGCTATCTCCGGGCCCGCGGGCGACAGAGTTTCCTTTTGGGATCAGAACGGTCTTTCCACTGCATAAACATCTTGGAATGGTACGTGGTTTACACAGTGCTTCTTGGCACCATGCCACCAGCCGCTTTTTGGCTTCAGGTATCTTTTTCCACCAGAACCCCTGTATGCCATCTGGCCCTGTTGCTTTCCAAGGTTTCATCTTGGCGAATATACTCGTCCACGTTTCCTCAGACAGGACCACATTAGCCGAGTTTCTGTCTCTTGGCACCGTGTTGGCCCACGATCTTAGGCCATCTGATAAGTAAAATGGCACCTCTGCAACTGGTACATCAGATTCCCTTTCTCGTGGCTCCCTTGCAACAGCTGGGTAACCCCTCTGTCGTTCTTTTTGGCGCTTTAGGGCAGTCTCTTTCAATCTCACTTCAGAGTTTACAATTTTCAGCTCATCCTTGAATCTTGCCAGGAGTCGCTGGACCTCTGTGGTCGTTGAAACTCTTTGCATTCTGGCGATTTGCAGATATTGCTCGGTGAGGAGCACCACGGTTTCTAGCCCTTCTGCTGAGTTCTGCGATAGCGTTGAGATCATGTCCACAAGAGAGCTCCTCAGCGCTTTAGATTCTCTCAGCTTCTGGTACATTAACCCGTTTTCTCTGCTTCGCCTTCTAGCAAGACCGTTGTTATGGCTTTGGCTACGGCATACACTGCAGCGTTTAAGGCTGTTAGAGTTCGTTTATTGGTGGAGTTGAGTCGCTCCAGTTTCTCGAGGAATAATCTCGTTAGCGAACTGGAGCATGCCCTCGGGTATATCTCCTTTGGGCCTCCTTATTGGTTGCCTTTCATGGGATTCTCTTGCCTTTTTATAATAGGCATCGAATAGCTCCCTAAGCTTATCCTTGAGAGCCCTTCCGGTTAAACTCGTATCCGAGCCTCCTTCAGGACTAGATGGTTGACTGTGGATAAGCTCGTCAGGCTCAGTTTGTGACTGCTGGTCTTGGTCATCAGGTCCAGCTTCTGTGAGACCGGCCTGGTTTCATTCTCCCAGTGTCTCAGTCTCATTAGTGTCTTCTGTGGGGACACTTCTCACCGTTCCTCGCTCAGTTCTTCTGGCAAGATTTGTGTAAGCTGCCTTAAGGGCCGCTTCAGTTCTACGTGGGTCGCTACTTGTTCGTGAGCTGTTCCATGCCCTAAGCACATCAGCCCACATAATGCGCCCGCTCGCTACTCTGTGTCTTTCGACCAGGTTTTGGAGCTTTGTCAGTTCATCGGCACTCCAGAGCACGCCTTTGCGCCTTTGCCTTCTGAGATCCTGAGCTGAGTGCTCAGGTTCAGGCAAACTAGTTCAGTTCCGCCTCGCCCGCGTTCTTCGTGGCTCAACATCGGGCTTATCGGCGTTGACCTCTTCTTCACGATGTGTTTCCTCAGTGGCACTATCCTGTACTGTAATCTGATGAGGTTCAGGGTTATCACTAGGAGTCTCTTGAACCTCTCTAGGAGTCTCTTGAACCTCTATCTCGTTCGTAATGACCGACAAGTTTCTAGGGCTAGGCGCTTGTTCTGCTTCTGTTAGCTCTGTCGTGACGTCGGAGGTGCTTGATCAGATCAGCGTTCGCCTGTACCTCTCGTCTCTTGTGCCAAGGTTCACCCTTTAACGAGTCTTGCATAGGTGCCTCTTAGGGCTTCTTTACTCCTTGGAGGGTCAAAAGTGCTTCGCGAGCTTTCCCAAGCAGAGCTCAGGTCGTCCCAACGCACTCGCCCTCTTACTTGATGCTGCTGGGCCAGGCTCATAAGTTCCTTAGTTCGCTGTCACTCCAGTAGTTCCCCGTTCGCTGAGGCAGGGTTTCCTGGGATGTTACAGCTACACTTGCTTGTGAGCTAACAGGGATACTTGTCCTCTATGGTAGGCAGCACTCTTCACTTGGGAAGCTGTTCTCCGGTCCTGCTATCGAAAGTGTTCCCTCGGACCCCTGAGTGCTGAGAGTCTCAGTTCGCCGGGAGACTTCTTCTAGTGCTCATCCGTTTGCTTTGACGAGTCTCGTGTAGGTGGCCTTCAAGGCCACCCTTGTTCTCACTGGATCATCGTGCTTTCCTCTGCGCTGCCCATGCATTTTCAAGGGCCACCCACTGCACGCGTCCAGTTGCCATCCTGTGTTGGTGCACTAGGGTGACTAATCTGTTCTGCTCTTCGCTTGACCAAGGAGCGTCCTTTCTACGATACGATACTTGGCTTTGAGCGCTTGGCTCGTTCAGCTCTGTAGGCTCGTTCCCGGCCACTTGCCCTAAAGAGGGCAGTTGGGTGGCCTGACTCCCAGCTGAAGCCGGGAGGTGGGCTCCGTGGACGGGCGCCAGAGGCGGAATCCGTCCTTAAGTTCGCTTTGTGAGCATTCTGATCGCTGATTGCTTTTGGCCGCATTTCTGCGCTCGAGAGACACCACGTGAAGGTAGCAATCTTGTCTCTCTTAGGTTATCTGCATTGGCCGCCTTGCCCCGTAGCGCAAAGTTCTGGGCTGGCGCGATTATCAGCCCATCCAACCATGAAGTGTGACCACTCCAATTTTTGGAGTTTTGTACGGTAGCTGCTGAGTTATTGGTCCTATTCACTTGCGCCCCTATCGGGACACAGACCTCCAGGGAGTCTAACCAGCAGACTGACGGAGTATACCCTAGTTTCTCGAGTACCACGTTAGCTGTGCTGTGTCGGACTTCATTGGCTCAGCCTCCATTTCCACGTTTGTGACTTGTTCACAGAGAACCAGCCGCTGTGAACGATTCCCATTACTGCCTCATCGCATGCTAGATGCTTTGCGAGGACTTACGGCAACCTGTCACTCGCATAGAGGCGGAATTGCTTCAATTGCTGCTTCTTCACACGAACATCTCGTGTATGCTCCTGTTCCGCTTACGTATGTTGTCTGCATTCCAGTGATTGCATCCAACTTTTCCATTCTAACATTTTAGCTTTTGGTACTGTGCACGTTTGCTTCTTGCTCGACGCTTTCTGCTTTTCTGAATATTGGAGGTGACCCAGGGAATCACAACCCAGTGAAGAAAAGGAAAGAAAAGAAAGAGGAATAGAAAAAAGAAAAGAAAAGAAGAGAAAAGAAAAGAAAAAGAAGAGGAGAAATAAAAGAAGTGAAGAACAGAAAAGAAGAAAACAAGAATGGAAGAATATAGAAAAAGGATAGAAAGATAGGAAGAGATAAGAAGAGAGGCGGAGGTAGGCGGGAGATAGGAGGCAGAGCTGCATCGGTAGCATCGTCTTCTGTCTCTCTTCTTATTTCAGGTTTGTCGTGTATACTTTTAAATACACACAAACACGGCATACACTTTAATTCTGAAACACTTCGGCTGAGAAGACAGTTCAAACGAACAACACAATTCCATTCAAACTTTTATTCCCTTTCTTGTACAGACCATATATATATATATACAGTGTCTCAATACATTATACAGTTACGCGGTCTTCTTGACCGTTTTCTTCTGCTTCTTCTGAGGAGGTTCTTCCACCTCCTCTTCTTCTTCCACCTCTATGACCTCTTCTTCCTTATTGTTTTCCTTTCCTTCCTTCTTTTTCCAGAGCTGCGAGTCGACGCTCTAGTTCTTTTACGCGTAGTCCAGTAACTGTTGTTGTTCAATAACTTCTCTATCCGCTTTTTGAATCGTGAGATGCCCATTCCTGCAATAGGTAGCGTTGATTTCATCTCTACCTAACGCAACTTACATATTACGAGCGGTTGAGAAGAATTTTTTGACATCGATTTTGATGACTTCGGGCTTGTTGTCATTATTTTACTCCATATCTGAAAATGAACATATTGTGTTATTTGTTAAGGGCTTTTTATCGCTTTAACGCCCGATCAAAACAACACTTCTTAGGAGAAGAGGAAGTATGTAGTGGAAATGGAAAACGGGGAAGGGGAAAAAGGAAGAGAGTGAGAGGAGAAAAAGAAAGAAAGAAGACAAGACAAAAGAAAAAGAGTAAAGAAAGAGAAAAGACTATATAGAAAAAAAACAAGTTGAAAAATAGAAAGACATGTATGTGAATGCATGTACACATGCACATGTACAAGTACCTAGGCATACACCCATGTACATGCACGCATGCACGTGGACATGCATCCACATACATGTATCACCTGCCTGTATCACCTGTGCTCCCGTTGATCATCGAGTTCCTCGAGCGGGCGCCAGTAACGTCTCCATTCGTCCCTGCAACGTGCAAGAGTTGCCCAATGAACTCTCTGCTCGAGGGACACGATGAACTTCATACCATTCGTTCAGAGCTTTCACGAAGAAGTCTGACCATCGCATAGGCGGTCGTCCAGGCGTTCGCTTGACATCCCGTGGAATCCAGTCGGTGACTGCTCTGGTCCAGCGGTCGTCCTCGAAACGCATGACGTGTCCGGCCCACCTGATCTTCGAAACCTTGGCAAATGCGGCGGCGTCTCTGATCTTCGATCGTTGGCGGAGTGCGGAGCTCCGGATTCCCTCTCTCACTTGCGTGTAGCGGGAAACTCCGAGCATCGCCCTTTCGATGGCGCGTTGAATAACGCCGACCGCATGCTCATTCAACGCAAAATTCACCACTTTCCAGAAAATACACCACTTTTCAGTGCAAATTCACCACTTTTCAGAGCAAATTCACCACTTTTCAGAGCAAAATTCACCACTTTTCAAAGCAAATTTACCATTTTTTAAAGCAAATTAACCACTTTCCAAAGCAAATTCACCACTTTCCAAGCAAATTCACCACTTTCCAGAAAATACACCACTTTTCAGTGCAAATTCACCACTTTTCAGAGCAAATTCACCACTTTTCAGAGCAAAATAACCACTTTTCAAAGCAAATTTACCATTTTTTAAAGCAAATTTACCATTTTTTAAAGCAAATTAACCACTTTCCAAAGCAAATTCACCACTTTCCAACGCAAATTCACCACTTTCCAGAAAATACACCACTTTCAGTGCAAATTCACCACTTTTCAGAGCAAATTCACCACTTTTCAGAGCAAAATAACCACTTTTCAAAGCAAATTTACCATTTTTAAAGCAAATTTACCATTTTTTAAAGCAAATTAACCACTTTCCAAAGCAAATTCACCACTTTCCAACGCAAATTCACCACTTTCCAGAAAATACACCACTTTTCAGTGCAAATTCACCACTTTTCAGAGCAAATTCACCACTTTTCAGAGCAAAATAACCACTTTTCAAAGCAAATTTACCATTTTTTAAAGCAAATTAACCACTTTCCAAAGCAAATTCACCACTTTCCAAAGCAAATTCACCACTTTCCAGAAAATACACCACTTTTCAGTGCAAATTCACCACTTTTCAGTGCAAATTCACCACTTTTCAGAGCAAATTCACCACTTTTCAGAGCAAAATCACCACTTTTCAAAGCAAATTTACCATTTTTTAAAGCAAATTTACCATTTTTTAAAGCAAATTTAACAGCTTTCGCAGAAAGAACAACACAACTTTTCAGTGCAAATTCACGCACTTTCTCAGAAAATACACAACTATCTCAGTTGCAATCATTCACCATTTCAGAGAAATTCACAGAGACACTTTTCAAGAGAAAAATAACCACTTGTTCCAGAGGGAAAAACCACCACTTTTTCAAAGCAAATTTACCATTTTTTAAAGCAAGATTAAACCACTGTCCAAGCAATATTCACAACACTTCGCCAACGCCAAATTAACGTTGTTCATACACCACTTTTTCAGTGAAAATACACCACTTTCAGACGCAAATTTCAACGACACTTTTTCCGAAAAAGCACAGTGACAACTTCACCACTTTTTTACAGAGTACACACTCCAGGCAACATTGAGCAAATCTTTCAAAGCAAATTTACCATTTTTTAAAGCAAATTTACCATTTTTTAAAGCAAATTAACCACTTTCCAAAGCAAATTCACCACTTTCCAACGCAAAATTCACCACTTTCCAGAAAATACACCACTTTTCAGTGCAAATTCACCACTTTTCAGAGCAAAATTCACCACTTTTCAGAGCAAAATAACCACTTTTCAAAGCAAATTTACCATTTTTTAAAGCAAATTTACCATTTTTTTAAAGCAGATTTACGTCAACTTTCCAAAGCAAATTCACCACTTTCCAACGCAAATTCACCACTTTCCAGAAAATACACCACTTTTCAGTGCAAATTCACCACTTTTCAGAGCAAATTCACCACTTTTCAGAGCAAAATAACCACTTTTCAAAGCAAATTTACCATTTTTTAAAGCAAATTAACAACTACTTTCCAAAGGCAAATTACCATTTCAAGCCAAATTACACACCATTTCCAGAAAATACACAACTTTTCAGTGCAAATTCACCACTTTTCAGTGCAAATTCACCACTTTTCAGAGCAAATTCACCACTTTTCAGAGCAAAATAACCACTTTTCAAAGCAAATTTACCATTTTTTAAAGCAAATTTACCATTTTTTAAAGCAAATTTACCATTTTTTAAAGCAAATTAACCACTTTCCAAAGCAAATTCACCTTTCCAACGCAAATTCACCACTTTCCAGAAAATACACCACTTTTCAGTGCAAATTCACCACTTT